>PYXC01000047.1:92500-180000 GCA_015244755.2 Tenualosa ilisha | reverse complement strand
GAAAAGAAAAATGAGCACAAACCCGGCACAGACTGAGAAAACAGCAAAGGGATGGCTCATCCTGCTTAGGGAGGCTTTAAAAAATTGATTTCCAGATATGTCATTGTATATCAAAAATGGATATATATTTGGAACCAAACTCTTCAGTTATTCCTGGGATGATAAGCTGGCTAACTTGCTTAAATGCTCAAACACTTAAAAACCACCCAAATCTAGTGAGGAGGAAGCATTATTCACATTAGATTTTGGGCATCTTCTAGTAACCTCTCACCAGGAGGATTTGTTACAGTAATAGATTGCCACACATAGACTTGACACTGGCCTTGGCCATATCCTAAAAAGTTGCCCAGTTTGTCATGAGGAAACATGGTGCCTTGTGTCGATTCTAAACTGGTAGGTAACTCTTTTTAGCCCTTCATCCTGTTTTGCAGGAAATGCCCCCGCACAAACCGGATCAACCGGCAGAAGCAGAATGCCACACACTACAGCTCAGAGAACACCATGCGCGCCTCTACCCGACTCATCTGAGTACTGGCAGCACAGGATTATGGGAAATAGAGTAGAGGAGTGGACCTGACTGACACAAGATGGCCTCCCCCTCTCCCCTCCCTACACACACATGTACACACACACACACGCACACAGACACACACACACACATCCCAACAGAGGCGCCTCAAAACTGTCCCGTAAGCCCCGGGGGAGCGGGGAGGCAAGGGGCTCGGGCACGAGGAGGTCACGTCCATCGGGGGAAGGAACACAAAGGACAGAGGGGAGGCCACACGCGATGCCTTGCGCCCGTGGTACGGGACATACCTGGAGGAAAAGTACACCACGATACTAGAGTACAACAAGCTTTTGTTTATGTATGGGTAATATTTCCAAATAGTTACTTTGTTTGTCTTGATGGGGTCTTTTTTCTGTAATGTAAATAAATAATTTATATCACAAGAAAAGACTGTTCGTTTTTCACAGAAACTTAATATGTGTTCCTACAATCTGATTTGTTTAGAATAGAGGTAATGATCTGATGGCTTTGTACTCTATTTGGTTCTGGAGACGTGTGTCACACTAATGTAGCAGAGCAAGTGCAACTGTTTGTTTTATTGGCAGGCCCAGGTCAAATGATGTAAGCAATCTGTATTTCCCAGATAAATACAATTATTCCAGTGTTGAGTGTGAGCTAATTGATTTCATTGATTTCTGTTTAAAGCCATAATTAACTATGATCTCCATCATGAGGAGACCAGCAGACTTTGTGCTATGCTATGCTCCTGACGTGCCCATTGTTAAGACTGCCATAACAGGTGTTTTTAGTATTGCCAGACAGCAGTTATGAACAACAGTTAAAAGTGGTGTAGCCTATACATCAAATCCGATACTGTAATATGAAGAGAAATGAGAGAGTCTAATTGGCATTTCTGTATTTGTGTTGGCATGAAGTTACTGAATCAGCTCAACTCAGAGTTGGCCAGTTGTCTGGCCCACAGAAGGGTATGCTGAGGGTTATATAATGATATAATGAACGCTACCTGGTGTACTGGTGGGGGCTGAGGGGTGTTTTGATGTAACAGTCATATCATAACATAACAGTGACTGGCTTGTGGTGAGGGAGTGTTGTGAGAGCAGCCTGGATAAATACTGATAACAGTGACAACATGACACATGTGGTTGTTATTCATGAGGCGCTGGTTTTAATTTAAATTCTTACATTAAGTTAGAAACAGATATGGCAGCAGTATCGGTCTTTTGAAAAAGTCTTTGCAAGGACAAATAAAAACATTTTATCAGGCCAACAGGTCGAATTTAAAGTCAAATTTTTGGTCTGTATGAAGGCCACAACCACACAATAGCAACTTTAGCCTGTCACTCACCTACCTAAACCAAGGGATGCCCAACCTGCACTGAGTTCACAGCTGGTTCAAGAAACTGCCTTAGGATTTCAGAATTCCCAACATTCCCAGCCAAGGGAGGTGCTTCCCGGTTCACGCAGCAGACAAGCCGCTGGAATCCCCACGTTTCCTGTCCCCTCCGTTCCTCTCTCCGTTTTCCGGCACCGAGGGATGGGCAGAGACCCCTTTAATGTGTCTTAATGTCTATCTCCCAGAGATGCACCATGGGAATGTTTTTCTAGTCATCCAGTTTGCTATCCCTGTTGCAGATTTATGTGGCTGTCGGGGGGCCTCTGCGGTGCAGCCCTCAAGGCAAACAGGATTATTAAACAATTGGCGCAGAGAGAGAAGAGTCACACACATACATTCTGCGTAACACAAACACTGGCACTGCTGCAGTTATGGCACAGGAGCTCTGCTGAGCAGGGTTGTATTTCCTTATTACTGAATATAAGGTCCTTTGAGGAAATACTGTCTAACAAAACTTCCCAATTCATATTTTTTCCTTCCACGTTATGCAGGAAGAGTCTGGTTCTCAGAAACTAGAAAATAGCTGTGTTAGTAGTAGCCTAACGCAATTAGTGGCTATTTTGCACATTGTCACATTGAATTTCAGACATATTTAACATGCAACTATATGACCACATTTGGACATACAGTATAACACCAGTTCTGACAACATGATGTTCAGTTATGTAGAAAACACATGTTTTTCCCAACCTGTTCCAAAAACATTATTTTGGACATACTGAGTTTTCAACTTACTGATATTTTACAAAAAAAAATCAGATGTGGATTCTGATGTGAGGCTGCCTATAGGATCTATTTGAACAATGTTCAGCAAGAAATGGCCTATCACATTCAGCTGGTCATATCACATGAACTTTGAACGAGTGGACCTCATTTGCATATATGAAACATTCAAATGTAGAACCTGATCCCCCAGTCTCAACTGGTCCTCAGTGTCAGCAGTCAGCCGTGCCCAGTAACCTGCCATCATTGGCTCGGTCTCAGCCCCGTCTGTTCTGACATGCCTGGTTTGTTTGTCTTGACCCAGGTGGACTGTTTCCCATGGCTTCCTTTTCTCTCTCTCTCTCTCTCTTTCTTTGTGTCCATTAATTCTACACTCTTTCATTGGTTTTCCATTAAACTCACCCCTCTTTTGATTCACTACATTTATCTGGTATAGTTTTACATTTCCATAATAGAGCCATTGCTGAATGATCCATTGCAAATAATCTATTCATTTCAGTGTTTACAATTGTGTGACGGCTACTTTGCAGACGTGTTACAAAAAGCAATCATGGCTACTATGTAGATACATTGCATCAGGATTGACAATATTTTCCCCATTGAGGGAGGCATTAGTGTCAGGCTTTATTTTAGATGATGCCTGGTGCAGTTAGTTTCTTATAGCATACTGATACTGATTTTAACTACACATAGAGTCTAATGTTTGGCTAAATGAGACCTTTTGTTCAAGCTGAACATGTTGTAGATCTTAAATACCAAAGGTTTGACTGGTTCCACCAAAACGTGCATGACAGGGCTCTTTAATAACAATAACATTTAATATTTTAAGTGACATTTCTGACATCAGTTATCAGGCTGTAACCACGGGTAACAAGTGGCAGCACATCTGAAATCACTTCAGGCACATTTATTGGCTGCAGTTCCACACATCAGCCAGTAGAGGGTCAGTGGGACTTTCCAAGTGACAGAAGCGGTTGTGTAGTGTTGTGCAATATCAGGTATGTGTTCACTTGTGTAATTGTGTAGCCATAAACTATCTAGGACGTGAAACTATCTGGGTGGTACTTTTTTATATATTTTGGAGAGAACTTGTGAAAGAGATTGAAAAAAAAAAAACAAAAAAAAGAAGAGAGAGAGAGAGAGAGAGAGGTGGGTGGGAGAAGGTCAAATGGGAGAGGGTCTCTTCCTTTTTTCCACATTCTCATCACAGGATGAGCACAGTGACCTCAGTAAGGCCTCTCAACAACAAAGGAAACATTAGCCTTTACTTTGTGTGTGTGTGTGCGCGTGCGCGTGTGTGTGTGTGTGTGTGTGTGTGTGAGAGAGAGAGAGAGAGAGAGAAAGAAAAAAAAGAGAGAGAGCGCATGTTTATGTGAGTGCACCAGGGGTACTGACCTAAGCAAGCCTTCAGAATAACAAAGGAAACCTTAGCCACATTATTTTTGTGAGTGTGTATGTGTGTGTGTATGTGTGTGTGTGCGCACTTGCACTTGCACTGGAAAAGAGTTGCACAGAGAGTCACAAGAGAGGACAGAGGAGGGTTTGTGCAGAAAAAGTCGGACAGGGAGCGGGTGGTCACATGGACAGAGGAATATCTTTGGTTTGCACAAGCATGACGCGATACAGAGAAAGAGGTGTATGACAAACATAATGCCCAACCGAGAGGCAGCAACAATCTTGGATTAATTAGAGCACATAACTTAAAGTCACACACACACAGACATGGGATTATGTAACCTATTCTGTATAGATTTATGCCGATCTCATATTTCATGATTGCAGTGTGGTAATGTTGTTATAGTTTCAAGTGAAGGGATGATAAGGTGATCTGTCTCTCTCTGGAGTGAGTGCTATAGTCACCACAAAACACCTGCATCTTGACTGCCAAAAAAGATTTAAATAACTGTAGAAACTGAATTCCACCTTTACCTTGGGTGTGTGAGTATTGAGTGTTGGAGTGTGTGTGTGTGTGCGCATGTGTGTGTGTGTGTGTGTGTGTGTGTGTCCTGGCACCATTCCAGGGGTACAGATGAGCTCATTGTTCAAACACTGGTTTTCAAATTTCCCAATGTCACTTTTCCTCAAGTCACAACACAGGAGAACAAGGTGTGAAGGGACAGCAATCTGAAAAACAAAACAGTTTCAATTCATATCCCCATTTCCAATACACAATCACAAGTACAGTACACATTACCTAATCCAATACAAACATATAGCACATGCTTATACTAAGACTACTACAGACCTTTAAAAACTTTTAGGCAGCTTCTAGGAGCATGAACCCCACACAGCACAGTTACATTCACATGTGTAGATTTAACATCTACATACACACATACTCCAGCCTCACATGTGTGTGAATGCACACACACACACACACACACACACAGACACTCTCACTCCCTGGGCTGGGCCAGCCTCCATGGCAACCAGGCTCCTCCCAGTAGGTGGGTGTGGGTAGGCTTTAAGTGCACTGTTTGGGAATGTTATTGAGCGAGAGAATCTGCACAGACAGAGAGAGAGAGACAGAGAGCAGTCAGAGAGAGGGAGGAAGAGTGAAGGAGTGAGTGATTGTGACAGAGAGAGAGAGAGAGAGAGAGAGTGAGAAGAAAGATAGAGAGATTTATCACAGTAGCTGAAACTTTACAAGAACTTGGACCTGCAGGACTTGTAGGAGACCAAACCAAGCCTTCCCAAAAAGCCCTTCAACTGCTCTGACAGGCCCATAAAAGAGAAGAGTATTGCTCCAAGCCAGGCCTCTTCAAGCTCGACGCCAACCACACACACACACACCAGCTCTTCTCCTCCTCTCTTTCAGCTGAACTTAAACTTCTCTCTTCTGCTGAACTTAAACTACTCACCTACACACACACACACACACACACACACACGCGCGCGCAGAACCCACGGCCACTCGCACCAGGATGGGCGAAGACTCCACTCGAGCGGAGGCACGCAGCTCCGCCACGCTCCCCGCCAACCTGCCTTCCTCCAGGGCGGCCAACGCCAACGCCAACGCCAACGCCCCAACAGCAGCGCCCGCTCCACCTACTCCTCTTCAGGATGGCCAGGAGCCGCCACTGCTCATCCCCAGCTTCAGCCCCAACTCGGCGCCCTCGTCCCCGGCCAGCACGCTCTCGCGCCTGGGTTTCAAGACGCCCCCGACAAGCCCCGGCGGGACCCCCAGTCAGGGGGTGAGCGCCATCACGGTGGTGGCGCTGCTTGACAAGTTGGTGGTCATGATGGAGCAGGTGCAGGAGAACCAGCGCCGCGCCGAGAAGCGTCAGGCCGAGCTGGAGACCATCGTGCGCAGCGTCCAGGGTGACGTGACGCGCCTGGCCAAGAACCACAGTGGCACATCCAACAGCGTCAATAAGCTGCTGGAACGCTCGCGCAAGACTGGCGCCAACGTCAAGGAGGTGCGGGAGCGACTGGACCGGCAGGGAGCCCAGGTGAAGAGGCTGGAGGCCAACCATGCTCACCTGCTCAAGAGGAATCACTTCAAAGTGATCATCTTCCAGGTGGGTGTGTGGAGGATGTGTGTGTGTGTGTGTGGAGCATGTGTGCGTGTGCGTGTGCGTGTGTGTGTGTGTGTGTGTGTGTGTGTGTGTGTGTGTGTCAGCGTGTGCTTGTGTGTGTGTGTGTGGAGCATGTGTGCGTGTGTGTGTGTGTGTGTGTGTGTGTGTGTGTGTGTGTCCGCGTGTGCGTGTGTGTGTGGGTGTGGGTGTATGTGTAGGTGGGTTGACATGTGGATTTGCATCTGAGTTTGTAAAATAGGTTTTATAAGGTGGGCGTGGAGGCCACATGATTGTGTGTGTGTGTGTGTGTGTGTGTGTATCTGTGTGTTTGTGAGACAGAAGAGGTTGGGGGGAATGTATTTTTGTGGATGTGGATTCATTTCTGTACAATACTGCTAAAATGCAGGTGTTTGTGAGGGATCCATGTTTGTGTGTGTGGGTGAGATCAAGAGTGCATGCGTGTGTGTGTGTGTGTGTGTGTGTGTGTGTGTGTGTGTGTTAAAGTAGGTTGACGTAGATTCATTTCAGTATAATAGTGTCATGCAAGTGAGTTTGGAAGGTGCATGTCTGTGTGTGTGTGCTAGTGTGTGTGAAGGAAGGGGATTAAAGTGAGGTGACGTGGATCTATCTGTGACTTTGTGTAATAGGGGTGTCATGCAGGCATAACTGAACGCATTCAGCCCTAAACTGAGTGTGCGTGAGTGTGAGAAAGGATGTGAAGGCAATCCTGGTGTAAACATGTCTGTGTGCATCCAGGCGTAGAATGTATATGTGTGGGTCTGTGTATGTGTACGTGGATGGCTGTATGTGTGTATACGTGTGTGTGCCCAGTGCGGTTTTAGTGTGTAGCACACAAGTATGCATGCATGTCTTGGTGTGCATGGCTCAAAGGTATACCTGGAAAAAGGTTATGGTATATGGCTTGATAATTGGAGGCGAAATTACAGCAAGTCTCTACAAGTACCTGAGTTATGTGCGTGTGTGTGTGTGTGTGTGTGTGTGTGTGTGTGTGTGTGTGTGTGTGTGTGTGTGTGTGTGCATGTGCGCATAATTGGTGTGTATAATGTGTGCATATCTGTTCCGAATAGATCCTGACAATTGAGTTATATTGTCTGACACTGATTGTGTGTGTGTGTGTGTGTTTGTGTGTGTACTCATATCTCAGTGTATGCTTGTATGAGAGTGTGAGAAATGGACACAGCAAGTTGAGCTGCCACTGAACCCACCCTGAATTCTCACCTCCGCCTATTTGCCCTGAGCTTAACAACAGCAAAAAACCCCAGCAACTGGTAACCAAAATAACCTTAACCCTGAAAAACCCTACAGTTCGCAATGCAACCAACCAATGAACCAACCAACGCGCCAAATCAAATCGAACTCGCCTGGCTGCATTTGCCAGTGAAAAGGACAGGCCTATTAATCAAACCCAAGTCACCTTTGGGTAGTTTGGGCTCCAGTGGAGTGTGTGTTTCCAAAGGGAGGCACATTGTGTGCTCCGGGGGAGACATCTATTATATTCACAGGAGCTGCGTTAATCTTAAGGGCGGCTCCTGTTGACTTAGCTCCCATGTCAGGCCTGTGCTCTTAGCCTCGCATATTATCAGATTGCCCCGCAGCTAGCCGATAGCAGGTTTAGACAATGCAAATGGTGTCTGCTTCGCCCTCTTGCTTGCAGAATTGAGGTTTTCAGGAGCCTGGTGTGTATGGGGAGGGTTTGTGTTACTCACTTTTCTGCGAATAGTCCCCCACCTCCACCATCACCACGACTACCACCAGCCCCACCAATCAGAAGACAACGCTGGCCTTTGTGATTTAAACAACAACAAAACCCTAAGCTTGGATCAGTTCTCAGCAGTTAATTCGCTCTTGATGGGAAACCCCACTTTCACAAATTTAAAACCATGTCTTTTTTCCATTGAGAGTGACACTGCAAGAAGAATTTTCCCCTCCTAAAACTTAAAGCAGAGTTTATGACCAGTTGACGTGGGCAGAAAGAGTTTTTAATGAAAGCCATGACTGAATGGGGAAGACATACGCTATAAGAGTTGCCTGAAATTTCTCTGTGAAATGTTCCTCAGCCCCTGTGAAAATATGCTGTAGCCTTTAAAAAAACAAAGCTTTTCAGCTGGAAGACATTTTCCAGAATATTTTTTAACCTGCAGTGTTTCCAAACACCAGCTGTTGTTCTTGCTGTGTAGTCCACACACCAGTGTGAAGGTATGAGGAGGGCATTCTTGACTCAATTTGTAGAATGTGCAGCCCAGGGTGATGATGTCATGTAGATGTAAAAACTCATAACAACCCCATTGCTAAGGTGACAGGAATGTTCCTGATGCTTTGGAGTACACTTAATTAAGCGCACATGGGACCGTTCCAAAAAACATTTACACCTGCCCCCTACCATAGGTTCCCCCTACAAGTTGAAGCAGGAGAAAGTTGGGGCAAGTTGGAGCCAAAAATTGAAGCAAGAACCCAAAACAACTAAATTATGGTCAAATTAATTTGGGTAGTTCTTTTGCATAGTTCCTCATGCAAAGTCTTACTGACACTATAGTTCACATTTAGCATCTATGGTGAATGAAGAATCATTGCGCTAAGACTTGACATACGGTTCTCAGATTCATTGATAGCAGAGTAATGGCGATTTGATATAGTGCATCTCCTGAATTTTAATCTCTGTCTCTCCGCCGTTCTGATGCCATTGGCCAGTTATTCTTCCGGGCGATATACCATGTTAGGAATGAGCTGCAGGGAGAGACCCTCCTATTTCAAAACTGGCTTGGTATGCTGCGTGGGCTGCTGCATATAGGTATGTTCTCGCCTTTCACTTTTCAATGGTGGTGAGAGGTCAGGTCAAATCCAAAGGTAATGTATGGATGTCATAGAATGGTCAGAATGAGGTATGCTCATCCCTCAGTCAATATATTTTGTCCTCCCACCTCCTCCTTTCAGAATCTGGATCTGTTTCATGTCTGGGGTTCTGCTGCGTTCTTTTCCTCACATTCTTTCTTTTGCCCACACCTCAGGCTAAAATGACCTTTCTTCTTTGGTTTACGCTTTATAGGCGGTAGCCTCTCATGGCACCTCACTGCAAAAGAAAAGAGTTAATTGGGTTGTACAGAGTCACGCCTAAAAGAAAACAACAAAGAGTCATTGCTAACTGTGTCAGAAAACATTTCGTTAACCTCAGGTAACACTGAGGATTACGCCGTGCTTTGTTTACTATTAGCACCTCTGGCTAACACTGAAGAAAATGTCCTTTGTCGTTGCTTTTGTTGTTATTGTTGTTTCTCCTCTGCCCCTGCTGTTGTTTTTGTCAGCAATTCTGGCTAAGTGGAAAGCCTGGATGTATTCCCTCATGCTGGGCTGAGTTGGAACACTTGCTACACTGTCCAAGTGTTCTGAGGCGGAACAGTAACTTCAGTGGCAGCAGCAGTGGTCGTTGCGGCCACGCAGAAAGAAAAATATGAGAGAGAGAGAGATGGAGAGAAAAAAAGGAGCAAACGTACGGAGGCCTGACAGGCCGCTGCCGCTCCACTGGCTCTCTCCCCTTAACGAGCGCTAATGAGCAGGAGGGGAGGGGAAAAGAGGAACTTAATTGCTGCAATTAGGCCGTGTTTGTTTGTGTCTGTGCCTCAGTGCTCTTCCTGTATTCAGTAAGCCCATCACCACCGCCAGCCCACCACCACCTTCCCTGAGCTATGCCCACCACCCCTAACTAAAAAGCCTAAGGAGAGATTTCAGTGCTGGGCCAGGGTTTTTTCCCCCAAAGCCACCGGATCTCACTTGGGCATAATAGGTCATGGCCATTGTCCAGTCCTGCGGTGTTTCCTGCCCTGACGGTGAAAAGACAGGGCAAACAGAAGCTGTCGTTCTGTTATTGTTGCCTAATCACCATGGCACAAACCCTGGGCCTGATTGATGGGATTGCCATATTAGTTGTGAAGAGGTATTTTGTGATTGGCATATCAGCCTCCAGCTACCACAACCTCATTTGTCTCTTTGTTATATCGACGACCGCTACGGTCCTCTAAGGAACGTTTTCTAGCACGGCCAACGCCTTGTGTTCTCATATCTGGTTCCGCACTGGTGGAATGACCTCCCAAGTGCTACCAGATCAACTGATACCCTCTCCACCTTCAAGAAACTCGTGAAGACCCAGCTCTTCCAAGAATATCTCCTGGCGTAAATTTTTGAGAATGCACTTAATTTAATTTCTCTACACTGCGTTACACTATTGCACTTTCAACTTAAAATAGAGCAGATTCTATGTTAGCAATATGCACTCCTGGTTTGTTCTTTCACTGAGTTGTAGCTTGAATGTTATCCTCTTTTGTAAGTCGGTTTGGATAAAAGCGTCTGCTAAATGCCTAAATGTAAATGTAAATGTAAATGTTATGTTCATTAGTTGTGTTCCCCTCATTGTTGCAAAATTTTTATATTTTTCTCCCCTTTGGCAAAATGAACATGTGGGTGAAAAGTGTTATGACATTCTCTTCTAACATTTTGTAGAGTCTACATTTGTGAAAAAAGGTACCATTTCTGTATTTTTATGTTATTTTATTTTGATTGTCTGCATTTCAGGGATCATGTTGGTGGACATGTCAGGTTAACACTGGTCACTACGTGACAACAATGGCTGACAACAGCTATAATCAGGCAGCGAGTGAGAGTCTGAGCGAGAGTGAGCGACTCGCTGAGGAGTGAGTGTCCATAAGGGTGGGATGAGAAGGGAAGTGCTGTGATAACCTCTTGTTTACGGGATGTCTAATCGCGGTCATAGCAGTGGCCAGGAAAGGCCTTGAGACTCGAAGCACAATCACAACGCATCCAGCTGCAATCTCGCAGCACGGGTACACACCCGATAGCAAAACAAAGCGAATTATATCACAAAACAAAACACACATTCCATTCCATCTCCCATTATCGCTGGGAAATGTATTGCAACACAAAGCATATTCATCTGAAAAGAACAATGTTCACTGTTGTGCAATAAACCTTATAATTTTTTTTTCATAGCTTTCCTAGTGTTCCAGACGTTCTGACATTCTTTTACATATGCCATCACTGACAACAGATCTCAGCAACATCAGTAGCTTAACAACAAGTCAGATTCCAGAGAGGGAACACAGGGTTGGGTGAAATACACCCCTTTTTCTGAAAAAAAAAAAAAAAATGGAGGCACACCTGCTCATGGATCTGATGGCCATTTGCATAGACAAACTACACCTTCATCATCATGCAAACAGTCCATGTCAGAACTGTGTAAATACTCTCCAGCAATCCTAGACTGTTTTGATTAGCATAAGGGTTATTTTGTGACTACATTACATGCACTGCCAAAATCTTCATTCGTGTTTTCCCTGATTTAAATATCAAAGTTCTCAGACGTATTCAATACTACACACCACATCTTAGTTCACTTAGATACTTGTCTTGTTTTTCTTGGAGAATAAATGGACTAGATCATATGAACAGACAGAAACTTGTACTATGTACACAAATATTAGTCATTCTACTCTTCCCCTTGACCCAAACCTCTAACTGCCATGTACCCCCTGAGACATTCCATCTCTTACCACGTACCCCCTGCACCATGGACAGCTTGCTATAATAATTAATATTTTTCTAATTATTATTACTGCATAAACACAATGTTATTGACTCATATTGATACATAGACTACCATGTAGTGCCAATTGTGTTGACAGTTTGAGTGTAAGATCTTTGTCCACGTATAGTCTGTACCTGAGACCTGAGAATCTATTCACAAACTTTTTATTGTGCACCCCCTACCCCAGGGGTACACGTAACCACCGTTTATCAACCACTGCTTTAGCTTATATATATTCTGTATATGCAGTGTGCTACTTTGTTCTATCACAAATTCAAGCAATAATTCGTCCACTGAGTCAAATATGTTTATTCAAGCAGAAACAAGAGTTACATATAGTGTACATGTCAAGTGTCAGCTGTTTTTAGTTGCATTCAGACATATGGAAACTTTCTTACAAAAAAGAGAAAGGACCTAAAGGGAAAATATGTGAGGAACCTGATACCTAAAGACATGTATGGTTCAATACGGGTCGTACTGTTCACTCTGTAGCCCTTTAGTTAAGCAAGGCATGAAGTCATTGATTTACAGAGGGGTTGAGACAGCTGACTACAGGTGATAAGTTTCGTATCCCCCAGCCTTCCTCTTGGTCCATGAACACAGAGAGAAAGAGATAGAGGGCAGAGAGAGAGAGAGAGAGAGAGAGAGAGAGATGAGAAGGAGGGAGGGGGGTGGGGGTGGCAGAGAGAGGGAAAGAGAGAAAGAGCAGGTGGCTTGGGTTGAAGCCTGAGATTCATTGGTGACTTGAGTGGGGGGAAAGTATTTAGATGTGTTTAGATGGAAGAAAACTACTGCCCCATCGGTCTCTCTAGGGAGGCCTGAAAGAGGAATGTTTTCTCTCTCTCTCTCTCTCTCTCTTTCTCTCTCTCTCTCCGCTTCTTCTCATTGTTTTCGTTCCTATCTGCCCTATCCTCCGGCTCAGACCCATTCCATGCATAATCAGCCGCTCTGTCCAAGAGAGAAGCAGACAAAGACAGAGTGTTAAATATAGTGAAAACAAGGCAAGGGTCATCTTAAACCTGGGAAATGATTACAGATGATTACAGATGAAAGAACAAGAGATAGAAAAGAAAAGAAAAGAAAAGAAAGAAAGACATTCAAGCAAATGTATCCATAAAGGAGGGAGGGTGCTTTAGGGGTAAAGTAAGAGGCTCGGGAAAAATAGCAAAGACAAATAGAAGAGATAAAATATGGAAGGTGCAGATAAAGCACCTCGATAAACTGCGGTGACAAGATAAACTGACGTGACAAGACAAGATTGAATAAAAGGGAGATGAGAGGAGATGGCAGGAACAAATAAAAAACAAATCTCTGCAAGGAACATCGGTGCTCGTGTGCCTGGGGCTCTCTCTGTCACAATACACTTTCAGGTTTGACAAGTCTTCCCTTCCCATGCTGCACCAACACCCCCACGCACAAACAAATACAGACAAATACATTCAAAGACACACACACATGTACACACACACACATGCACACACACACCAAATTGTTAGGTAACACATACAAAACATTAACTTTTGATAAACCGAAGATGACATCAACTGTTGAATTAAAATGGTTTACTTGTTATCCTTACTAGTTCTTTCACAGTCTGGCATTATCCATTTCATTAGTTTATGTCATAAACCAATTTACTTAATATAAAGTCCAAATAACACACATAGTACCTAAGACTCTAATTTAACAAGTTTTAGGACTGTTTGCCAAAGGGATATTTCAGACAAAACTGCTCATTCTAAGAAGTCAGGAGTTAAAGGTCAGAGGTTAAGTAGAAGGTGAACAGTTCCAGCAAGCACACACACACACACACGCACACACACACACACACACACACACACACACACACACACACACACACACAGTGAAGAGCAGTTCAACCATGCAGGCTGTGCAGGTGGTGCCCCATTTGACTGAAGCTGTGTAGATCCATGTAATTGAAGGCTGTGGGCTGTGGTGTGTATGTGTGTGTATGTGTGTGAGTGTGTGTGTGTGTGTGTGTGTAGGAGGGGTGTTGGGGGTAAAGGATCTTCTCATCATGTGATTAACAAAGGCAGACAGCCAGACACTCTTAAAGTCTGTTAGCGATGCTCTCACGGAGTGGGGAAAACACTGCCTTTTTTGGCCTTGCTCCAAAATCAAAGAAGCATCTCCCCAGTCCTGGATTCAAGAACAGCACGCCCACCCCTCTCAAACTCAGCCTTCAAGAAGACTTTGAAGCTAAAGCCAAATTGTGTCCAGAGAGAGTCCATTCCTGCAATAGTGATGCTTTTTTGTTCTTTAGTACTACGCGCTCATGTTCACTAATAATGGACTTTTAATGCACTTTAAGTGCAAATCCAATGCATTACAGTGCATATTTTTGTTCTGCCAACATGAAAGCAAATATGTGGCTTTGGATGGGAAAATGTCACCATGTGGTACATCAGAGGCCTCTGAACAGTATCTCTGGCTGGGGTTGTGTTTGTTATAGGGGGAATCTTACTGATACCCAGAGAGAGAGAGAGAGAGAGAGAGAGAGAGCCTGCCGATGTGAACTTTAGATTAAGCGTTGAATCGGGCATTGTCTCAGCCGTATGCAAACGGCGGCCAATCGGGCATCACTTTCCTTCTGGGAGGGTCGCCAGTCAGTCTCTGAACTCATGCCATCCATCAGGGGCACCAGCAAGAAGGAGAGATCATGTTATTGTTTTTGTGCACTTCTGTTACGTGTGTATGTATGTGTAGTGTGTGTGTGTGTGTGTGTGTTTGGGAGCACATGGATCCATGTCACGTGCTAGATGGATTGTAAAGGGGTGTTGGGGTCTGAGATGTGACGAGCATACAGTGTCACGTGTCAGTTGGACCCACATGGCAGGGTGAGGGCCAGTTCCTTCCTTCCTATATGGCTGATGGAGGGAACACACAGCAACAAAGGGCTGCAGAACTGGGCCCTATTCATCCACACACACGTATAGATACATTCATTGTCAATGCCATGGACAGACTTGAACAAGCACACACACACACACACACACACACACACAGACATGTGCACAGAGATGCATACAAATGCACAGGCTCTGCAAACACTCACTTTCTTTCACACAATCTCACACACACACACACATACACATAATACATACACACGCAAGTAATCTTCCTTTCACAAACACAGATACGCACGCAGTCACACACAAATACACAAGCTTCATGTTTAATCAGGGACCATGCAGATGAATCCCTCATCTGTTTTTTTCAAAGTCAAATTTCCGTGGGAAGAGTCGTGCGTTTGTTATTTTCCCAGGACAGGAAGAAGTGATATGACACCGAGAGAAGAGAGAGAGAAAAAGAGAGAGAGAGAGGGAAAGAGAGAGGCAAGACTGATTAAGAGAGGACATAGGAGAGAAGGTTGAGGGTAAATGGGAAACTGACAACACTATTGCATTTTTTCTCTCTCTTCCAGTCCAGTCATGTCAAATTTATTATCCCACCATGGGAAATTAAGTTGCAGCCAGGCATTTAAAAAAGGGAACACAGCAAAAAAAAAAAAATGAAGACAGATTGAAGATAGATACCAACATAGAGACACTGACCAATACAAAGTAAAGAGCACACCATCCACAATACAACACAAACCACTACACAATACAACACAGACCAGTGCACAGTGTGCCACAGTGCAAAGTTACTACATGGAGAGAGAGAGACTGGGGAAGCAGAAAGGCCAGAGCCGAAAAATTATCTGTGCTTATTCAATATACTGACAGCGGCACAAACAAATGAAAGTTTATATCGTTTAGCCCTGTGTGTGGGAACTTTATATCTTCACAAAGCTGGGTCTGAGTTACCCCAATGTCCACTTAGTTCACATGTTCAAGCACACGCATCCACTGGAGTTACGTAACTCCACAGCTCTGGATCACAAATACCTCATAGCTGAACTCATGCTGTGCACACCGTGATGTATATCACACGTACTCCCACAGGACAGCCCTCGCACAAAATAATATCCTGAGTTTAAGTTTCAGATACTTTACTCCACCGCGCTCATTCAAAGCCAGACTGCCTTATCATGATCAGAGCTATTAAGAAAACACTATACTTCCTGCCATTTCTTACAATGGTTAGAGGAGTTCGCTTGAAAGCCATTTTGGCTTTCATACCAATGACTTATCAATAGCATTGCCTCTTTTGGCTAAGCAGCAACAACAACATGACAACCTCACTAGTTTTCTAGCTTGTTTTTAACCACAAATTGAACAAGCACTAATAAAAGCGTCTGGAAGGACTGCAGCCCAGCTTTACAAGCTACCTGGCCCTGATCTGAAGCACACCAAAGGGGAGAGGGAAGTAGTGGGGTGGAGGTTGGGGGGAGGGGATCTGACTTGGCTCAGATGGCACGTTTCTTTGGCGATGACCTGGTTTAGCCTCTTCTCAATATCCTTCATTGTGAGTGCTTGAGCAGCAAGCTGTGTGCACTTGTGCATGATAAGCGCAATCGGGATAGCTATAATCATACGTTAACAGCACTCACTCAACATGATCTGTTAATCAGATTGTCAGTTCAAAAGCAGCGTGACTGGTCGGGAAGACTGTAGACCGGCCTGTATTTCCCTGCATTTACTGTGGATTATGAGATCTGAGTTGAGCTAATTATTGTTAGCAGTGCAAGATGATCTAGAATCTCCGTTACCAGTCAGGATTCACAACAAAGACACAAACCTGGTTTAAATAACAAGCCAATGTAAAACATCCAGGGTCTAGTCATTAACTGTAACACAACTAGAGAAAGAAGGAAGACCAAGAGAATAAGGCAGGCGGGAGGAAGGTGGAGTGGCAGCAGGGGTGGGCTAGGGCTTTTTGGATCTGTCTGAGTGTGCTTATTTGCCTCCAGATAGAGTTACACAACTGAAGTAGTGACGCCTTTCAAGCAGTGTGAGCTGAATGAAGGGGGGGGGGGGGGTGCGGATGGGCCACAAGGATGGGTGTGTCATGGGATGGGATGCAGCACCTGTTGGGTGCAGCTGAGGTAACCAACACACACCGGACACCCACACACACGCACACACACACGCACACATATACGTATTATTCCTTTATGCACAGAATATCAGTAGACACAATCTAGCTAAACTAAAGGCTTAGAAAGCATAGAATACACATATGTGGATATTCAGAGGAAACTATTAGACCACTGACAAATAGGCCGTCGAAGGACAGATAGACAACTAGCGTAGACAGAATTTAAGCATTTTGACTGGACAGGATGAAACACGAATTTCTGTTATAAAAATAAAAAAATGCAGTATAACCTCATCCCTGAATCTCATTAAATAAATAAATAAATAAATAAATGGTCAACCACCACTAAAAGCAACATTTCATCAGTAGGTGATAATATTCTCAGACATGATGCACAAATCTCAAGCCCAGTCAGTAATTTTGTGTATTTCTGTTGACTGTTGACTCCTCTGTGTAGCTTCTCTTTCATCCTTGCAGTACAGCGTTTGTCCATGTCCATTTTGTCCATGAAACACTCTCAAAGTATCTGACTCTGATGTCCCCTCTATTTGTACCCCAATTTTCACTACAAATTGAACATGCACACACACACACACACACACACACACACACATACACATACACACACACACATACACAAAGTTCCCCCTTTTTCCTCTTAGCTGACACTTCTGTGATGTTTCCACTCTAATAAGTTGTGAGGCCTACCATGGGGCACATTAATTGCATGGGGTACAATTTCACAGCATTGTGGCCAGCGGCATGAAGTCACACCACTCTCACGTACTCTCTCTCTCTCTCTCTCTCTCTCTCTCTCTCTCTCTCTTTCCCTCTCTCTCTTTCTTTCTCCCTCTTTTGATCTTACTCTCCACCCCTTCCTCTCCCTGCCATCTTTCAGCCTTATCTGCCTTTAGAAGTTACCAGAGAATTAGATTATGAGTGGTGATGGCAGCACACATGGTGATAAAATCTGTCATTGGCCTGGCACAACACAGATCAGTCCTCCTGGTCTCACTGATCAAGACACTCTATCTGCACTGTTGAAACATTGTGTCATAATGCCTCGCTTCATGACTCTCATTTCAGTGGTCTTTAATGTGTGACAGATTCTGATGAAACTCCACTTGCTGTAATTGGTTACAAGTTAGATAAGGTAAAACTACACAACTGTCTGAGTGCCATAAAATGTCTTGAAATGTATTCTGCCTAAAATGTATTCTGCAGGTGAAACGAGGATACCGTAACATCCTAACTTAATTTTCGTAGAAAATACTATAACCTCATAGAAACCTGAGTGCTGTTGTTTCAGTTTTGTGGGTGTGTCTGCATGTCCAAGTCTGTCTGAAGTTTGCATTGTTTGTTGTCACATTCTGTTGAAATACAGTCATGACTATTTGATCAAATATGTGACAGAGAACACAGCAAAAGGCTACCTTTGTGGTTCAGTGTTAACGTTGAATGAAGACACGGGGTTAACCATGCATACTTCACATTACATACACAAATGGGCCTAGTTTGAATCCTTGGCTAACAGGTATTTTTTGGCAAAGTTAAAGTAATAAGACTGAGAGGGTAATGAGAAAAATTTGGTTCTCAACCATGTTTGGGGACAGAGCCTTGGATAAGTTCTCTTTCTATCCAAACACTTATCCTTCATTGAACAAGTGACATGTATCTTAGTGATAGGCTGTGTTGCCTCTTGAAATCTGTTCTCAAGGTTCCTGGCTGAAAGAGCAAAGAGTACGACACACGTAGAATCACATGATTCTTTGTTCCGAATCTTTATTTACTCTTTAAGATTCAACAGATTAGACAAACCAGGGAAATTCAAAGGCCTGCTCTGTTGGCCTCGATTGGTGAGGCAGGTGTTCCTTGCAGCAAAGGCATGTAAAGTTGCAAGCGAAGCTGTTGAGAGACTTGTGGATATGTTGAGTGTCTTCCTGTCACGCCGGCTAGTCCAGTCTTTAGCTACATCCAAATGACAGCCTATTGATGTGTCTACCCTCTGTTTATGCAGCATGTGGCATGCAGCAATCACAGCAGTGCAGCAATCACAATGCTACAATTTTCTGTCCCGCATTGCAAGGATGCGTGCATAACGTCATAGTCAATGACTGTTTTTCAGCACTCCTTTCCGCTCAAGAGTCACTCAAGAGCACCTCAAAATGTCACATGTCCGTAAACAAAAAGCACATAGTTTGAATCCAGCTTTGGCAGAAAAATGAACATGTATGGCCAAGCAAAGATCATTTTCTTTTTTTTCCTGAGAGAGATGCAGGGGAAAATGGTGTCTTTGTCTCAAATCCTGGTTGTTTGTGACATGCCTTTCTAATAACTATGTGTTCATGGAAAAACTCAAAAACATACACTTGGTCACTCTCACACATCGGAAGACTTTTTCACAGGTGACATTACCCAGTGATTAATGCAGGTATTTCAGAGATGTTGATTACCTAGGTGATCTTGTTTACTCTCTGGAGCACATAGAATTCCACCATGCCCCTACATCTCTGAGAACGAATAGGCCGCCGACCCCCTCAGGCATGCCAGGATGATTCCATGGAGCTGGAACCATTCACCCTCCTCACCAGGCTTACGCAACACTGTAGTACTAGATGTGAAGGATTCTCTCTTACGAGTTAGAATGCAGTAAATCACTAAGAATTGTGTGTTTCTCTCTCTCTCTCTCTCTGTCTCTCTCTCTTGCTCTCTCTCGCTCAGTCTCTCTCTCTCTCTCTCTTTGTGTGTGTGTGTGTGTGTGTGAAAGGACTAGAGAAAGATCGGTGGTTGCAGAGGATTCTCTGTTGTGAGGGTCATAAAAACAAGCAGGAAATGTTTGTTTGTTGTGAGGGTAAGGGAAAGGTGAAAGGGGGGGTGGTGCAGAGACTTGTCACACAGCTAACGGGGAAAAACTGGTGCCAGCAGCAAGGAGCTGTTGTGGAACAGCTGTGTTATCAACAGCTCGTTGGACAAATGGGGTAAAATCTAATTATATAAATATAATTTGATGAAGAAATGTACATGATTACAAAATGGAGAGGAGCTTGGGAAAAGATTGAGATTGAGAGATGGGATGAAAGACTGAAAGAGAGACAGAGAAGCAGATAGAGAGGAGAACATTGTTAGAATTGCAAACATTCCTTAGGATATTCTTCCCTTTGGCAAAAACATTATCCATCTGAAACACAATGGCTATTTGGAGACATGTGGATGTGTTAAATGGAAACAGATTTTGTATGTGTGTGTGTGTGTGTGTGTGTGTTTACCTGCCTGTTTGTAAAAGTGCCCAAGTAGACATATGTGCATGTCTACATGCCTACCTGCTATTTTTTGTCATGGCACTTTGAATCTCAAACATAACTGTGTTTATGCTGAAATAACCAGTTGCTTGTGCAACTGCACACCTGTATCCTGAGTAATGTGTATATTCTAAGAAATGCAAATAGCATACAAAGAATTCTTAGAAATGTAGAAGGTTCAAAATAAATAACGATGGTGTTTGGATGTTTGTGAATGTGCCAGATACATGTCGTTTGTTATGATACAAAGCAAGTCCACACTTGCAAGTCTGCACAACCCACATTTGGTTTTGCAATCGCAACAATGTACGCCTATAATCTAACAATTAAGTCTGACATACAACCGTCTAACTGCCCTCTCAACACTAGTGAGAAACAATGTAATGAAAACTATTTTTAGACCCAGTAATAACACTCTAATATGTGTCAAACTTCAGAATTGTGATTTTCTTACATAATTTAAAATGCCGAAGGGTGTTTAAGGGAATCCTAGTTTCCTCCCTAACCCCCAAACCATGAGCTTATGAAGACTGGCCTAATATAACTATATAATAGTACTGTAAGCCAACGAGGCTGATTCATGCCAGTTTTGAGGTCTTTGAGGATGGCACAGGCTTAGGTTTTGGGGAGGCATTAGGATTCAGGCATAGCCTAGAATTTGATTTGATTTGATTAGGATACCTCTAAATCTGAAACCATCCATATACTGACTGTGGACTGTAAGACACAAGCATCTTCTCAGGTAAAGTTTTCATTGACCTGTCCCAACTGTTTGGCCTTTTTTCTCATGTGTTGTAGGAGGACAATGAGATCCCCTCCACTCTCCTCATGAAGGACTCAGCATCTACCGCTGCTTCTCTCCATGAGGTGCAGGAGGACATGTCAACACACGCCCCCACACCGAGCGCTGACGGCAACCGTTCCCATGAGGAGGGTCTGCACACCATCAGCCTCACCTCCGACGAGGACGACGAGGAAGCCATGGCAACAGCGGCCGCCAGGATGCCGTTGTCCAGTCCTCGTGGCGAAGCCGGTGGCGAGCTGCATCTGGACGAGGAAGACGATGACGATGGTCTGCCATCGCTGGAGTCCGAGCGTCTGGAGCGTTCGCGGGCCGAGAAGCTGAAACGCTCTAGCCTGAAGAAGGTGGACAGCCTGAAGAAGGCCTTCTCGCGCCAGAGCATCGAGAAGAAGATCAACAAGATCGTGCCGCCCGAGCGCCGCGAGAAGATCAAGAAGAGTTTCACGCCCAACCACCCTAAAAGTCCTACCGCCAAGAGCACAACGTTCCGTGTCGAACCCTTGACCTTCAAAGTCAAGAAAGTGCGTGACGGGCACGACACTGCGGCAGCAGCAGGGTCACCCGAGGCCCACGTGGAGGTGCCATCACTGGGAGGACCCGACGGGGAGCTCCCCCTGGCTGAGGTCCACACCCCAGATGACAAGGAGCTGAGCGCATCAGCCACCGGCAGTGTGGAGGGCGAGCTGCCTGCCGTTAACGGAGGAGAGGTTGATGCTGATGTTACCATGACTACCGCAACACTGGCTGAGGAAGAGCCCATGCCAGATCACAACGATGAGGATGATGATGACGATGATGAAAATGAGGAAGAGGAGGAGAGAGCGAGTCCGGTGACCAGCCCTGTTGCATCAGCTGCAAATCCCGTGAATACAGCTATGGCTGTGGAGCAAATATCTTAATCTGTCCCTAGTCTTAGCTTAACCCTCTACCTACTGCCTTTTCCCATTAGCTTAGTTTAAATACAATATTCTACACTCTACATGGGAAAAGAATTTATATAAAGCATTAAATTGGCGGTTGTTAGGAACCATGAAAATCTGTGGATAGCCATCTCTTCCTTTCTCAAACATGATCAACAAAACACTTAAAAAACAAAAACAATATTCTCCTTCTGATTATTTTGTGCCTTGGCCCAGCACTATTGAGATCCAGAATGCTGTTGCAGTCCTGACTGGCCATGGATTTGGAAAAAGAAAACTCTCATAAGTAAACACAAACAAAACAGTGAAGATCAAAACAATGCTAGCGCTCAGACCATTGCTGTCTCCTTACTGTCTTTAGAATCACTGATCAAAGGGCCTCTGATTTTGACATTACACATGGATAGAACTGCACTCCCCTCCCTTGCCCTTGACAGACACAGTCTGTATCATCAAGTGACACTACACATAAATTAAAGGTCTGCACTCACAGACAGTGCTTGAAGATAGATAGGATCTTTTTTTTTTTTCGACTGTGGGAGACATGGTTACACCCTCACCAGAGGTCTCCATGGTAACCAGCCATTCCGACAACAGTGTCCCAATTCCGGCTTCCTTAATCATGTGAAAGGACACCCACAAACAGCGACAGTCTCAGGCATGTTTACCATTCTCCCAGCGTAGCACACACACAAAGCAGTTTTATCAAATTAGAACACAGGCAAGCATGTTACATAACTATACACTATAACAAGTATATGTGTGTGTGGGTGGGCGGATCCTTTGTAGGGTGTAAACCCTTGCATTTACACACTATATATGTTTAAAATTCTTGCTCTACACAAATTGTGGTTGAGAGGAGGTTAATGTGTTGTTAAGCTGACATTCTGCAGAGGAATTTAAAGGCTACTGGACACATTTCTGGAATTTCAGCCAAGCCATAAAGAAAAATGTTCCAACTTGTCAGTTAGTTGATACTGGAAGAAGATCCTTTCGCCCCGAATCCTCCCTACATATGAAGTGACATCTTTATATGTGCCACCAGCAATGACACATCTGAAGTGCTCAGCAACACCTAATGAATGACATCTTGACACTGATGTCTTACTATGGACTGTTTGGGTCCTCTATGGGCATGTGCACACAGGTACACACACACACACGCACACACACACACACTGAGGACACTGGGAGAGAACCAGAGAGGAGCATTCCTCTATTTGACTGATCGCTTGGCTCAAGCCCATGTTTCCACCCAAAGAGGAAAGGACAGCAGAGGAGAGGGTTTGGTGTGTGTGTGTGTGTGTGTGTGTGTGTGTGTGTGTGTGTATGGGGTGTGTGGGGGGCGTTGGGGTGCAGGCAGAGAAGGGGGTGAAGACTGTCGAGAATAGCGAGATTGATGGCATAGTTTCCACTGAGAGGTTGCATATGGAAGCCCCTCGCGGCCCACAGGTGCACCAACCCCTGGGCTGTGCTTCTGATACACTAATTAACCAGAGGGAAAGAGCTGGAGCATAAATGCAGAAGAAGTGTGTGTGTGTGTGTGTGTGTTTGTGGTGGTGGTGGTAGATAGATAAAAGATTAGTGTGTATGTATTAATATCCACATGGATATGTGCATTCGGCAGCCAGACACTGAAGACCAGTGTGCAATGACGTTATTCAAAGAGTGAACAGATTCTTTCACTTTTTTTGTTATTAATTCTCATGAGACTTCAGCCTCAGTTATTCAGGTTGCCAGTGTCCCTTCCTGAACATAACTGTATTCATCAGTCTCCCTGGTAGACACACAAAGGTCTAGAAAAACAGAGAGATCTGATTCTTCCATTCAGCAATATCGGTCTCAAAGTCTGAAGATCAGGGAAGGACATAGTCAATTGTGGCATAGAATTCAAATAGCAAATGCGTGTACATGTGCTGTTTTGCATCTACATATTATTTTAAAATGTATTCTGTCAAATACATTATAAATGGGATGAACTTAACATAGATATGGCCAACAGCCAACACTGAAGCTGTGATGAATACTATAATGAAACTTAAGTCTTTGCCATATATGATTTGCCTGAGGCTTTTGCATATAGATGATGAGGGATGTGTTTCACTGTTGGGGGAAAGGTTAATGAGACATTCAATGGGATTTTTTTTCTTTGAAAAAGACAGTGAAACAAACTAGAGAGACACAATATATGTATATACATACACACACACACACACACACACACACACACACACACACACACACACACACACACACACACACATATATATATATATTTAGGGGAACATTAGTATATTGTGCCTTTTTTAGAGGAATCTAATACAAAATTGAGTTGGTTTTGCATTCTTGTTATTAAAAAAACTGTCACAAATGAGCCTTTTTTTCTTAAATGCTCTTGGCTGAACTGTAAAAAAAGATGATGTATGTTCGCAAAGTGTTCTAGCCTGTATGACCAGAGTAGATGTCACATTAGCCTTATTAAATGTAAATTTGGAGAATGTTAGCCTTTTTTGAGAGGGACTCTCAATATCACATAAACAATTCACATAAAGATTTGTGTTCACTGATGCCAAAGCTCATTATTTCTGCTAAAGCATATTCTCGCTTTAACTATGATACACTGTGTCATTATGTAGAATTTGTGGTTTTTCTACTGGGACATATAACACATAATAATCTCCAATCTTAAATGTTAAATTCAGGATGGACGTGCATGAGCATTTTATTTCACACAAACACAAGTACATGCACACACACACACACTCACACACATTCTCTCTCTCTCTCACACACACACACACACACACACTCACACTCTCTCTCTCTCTCTCTCTCTCTCACACACACACACACACACACACACAGGTAAGGTATTAAGTTCCTTGTGCTATAGGTATTTCCCATGGCAGATGAATGATGAAGCCAAAATGACAAAACACAGTTGGTTTTGGGCAATAGCAGTTGCGCCAGATGTTACACCCAGAATCCATAATAAAGGCCCTACTACCACAATATGTGCTGCCACAGAGACCAATCAACAACTAAACACATCTTCAAACTGCAACAGCAACAGTCTGAACACAATGCAGGGAAGAAAATCCCTGTGTGCATATTGTTGTGGGGTTATCAAGCTTGCACCTTCCTTCAGTGTTATGTAACACTGAACTAGTACTCTGACACCTCCAGAAGGCTCACGCTGTTGCAGACTTCACACCCCTTCACACTCGTGATGGGTTCTCTACCAACCCATACAAATGACTGTATACAGATAAAACTAGCCGCTTTATACGGTGCTCATTAAATTGACTATTTAACCAATAACTTGACAGTAAGTCAGTACATCCACATGGTCAAGACGCTCTGCTGAAGCTCAAACATCAGAATGGAGATGACAGGTGTTGTAGGTGACCTGTAACATGGTTGTTAGTGTTTGATTGGGCTGGTGTGAATATTTCAGAAATGCTCTGATCTATTGGCATTAGGACTGGGACTAATTTGACATGCACAGCCACCTTTTAGAATTATCCAAAAAATAGAAAATATCAAACAGCGCAGCAGTTCTCTGGGAGAAAATGCCTCATGGCTGCCAGGGGTCATAGGAAAAATGCCAGACGGGTTTGAGCGGAGAGCAAGGCAAGAGTAACTCAAAAATCACAAGTTAGAGCCGTGGAATGCAAATGAGCTCTGAATGCTTAACATGTCGAACCCTGAAGCAGATGGGTGGCAGCAGCAGAAGATCACAACTGACAGCCAAAGCAGGGAAACTTTGGAACGACCAATAAAAGCATGGATCTGAAAAAAGGGTGCTCTTCCCTGTACTAGCAAGGTGTACCATAAAGTGTCTGGTGAGTGCATAACCACCAGCTCTGAGGGTGGTATTAAGGTTGCCAAACCAATTTGAGGTGGAGAACAAAACAGTAATTTCAGCCTCAATTTAAAAGCGCTCGGATCCAGTTCAAGTACAAGATAAAAAACACTATTTTTTTTACCTTCCTCTCCATCTCCTAAGCAACATACAGCACAGTTAAACTGTTTCAGTGCTATAACTTAACAAGAAGAATATCATAGCATGGTCATTTCACAGTAAGAAACAAGAGAAACCGTGCTTTGCCTCGTGGAGTTGCTGCAGAAAACAATGGCCTCGTCAAGTATACTGGGATGTATGAGGTGCTCTTTAATCAGATGACTTTAACTTGTTAGCTCACTGATTTCTTTCTCTCTCAAGTTTTGTTTCTCTAATAGCACTGATGTGAGGTAGCTCAAACGGCTTTATCCATGAACTTACACTGACATCTGGTGTTGAAACTGCAGCAGCACATGTTGACAAGACAAAAAAAGCAACCCATGACAGGTATCCCCCATTGCAGGGTGCAGAGGATATAAAGCGTCTCCACTTTGGTTACTCACTAATTAGGTAAACAAAAAGTGAAAACAAAAGATAGTTGATTTCATATAGTTTGACAAAATAGTTGTAAATAGATTGATTTTAAGTTATATTGAATCAGCATTTATATTTTATTACTGTAAACATTTAATCTTTGTTATCATGCAGAACTGAAGGCCAAAAGGATCAGTCACCTGTTTCCTGAATGACAAAATAACAAAACATTGCATCTTCTTGCAAACAGCTCCATGCCTTCATGGAAGGTGCTATCAAGACATGGCTTGTAACATGCACAAATGATCCCCAAATACCCCAGATACAAGTGGGCAGCACAAATTGACAGCTGCAAAGCTCTTTTCATCACCACTGATTCTGTAGTGGAGACATTGGATTGGAATTTGACAAGTGATGCATTTGACAGGGACACCTCAATAAGTGCAATGGCACTGTGACTAAGAAGAATAGTGATTTTGAGTTCTGCTGCCATCTGATGGCCTTGAGTAGAATGCTCATAGCCGCTGGGTGAAGACATGAACATCAGCAGTGTTACAGTCTGGCCTTTCACTGTATTACAGTAATGTGACACTGCTTTGCTTTGCTAGCTGAATTTGTTAACTTTGTTAACCCTCTCTACTAAAGGCATACCAGGTAACATTTTATGCTGTTTTTAGGTTCATTTAGCAGTCACTTTGATGGTTAAATGGCTCATTGCAAGGTGAATGAAGACTTTCTCGGATCCCCATAATGAAGTTACATTTATTACCTTGTCGGCCAACATATTCTTTGACAGTTATCATTCATCGCTGGTTCCCATTCGTTGCTTTGCCAAAAAATATCTACATGTACCGGGAAGAATTTAAGATCTTGGTAACCATCTAGCCCAGTTAGTAAACCTCCCTCCAAACATCTCATAAGCCTCAGTCATTTGACTGGGAGCCTAACCTTTTTTGGTCAACTGGCTAGGGCACTCGACTCCCACTCCAAGGTTGCTGCGAAGTTGCAGGTTCAAGCCCCAGGCTGGACCATGGAGGCTGACTTTGGCAACTGTAATGGGGCTCGGCAGTTAAAAAATCACAGCTTGCCTAGTATGCCTTTAACCTGGACTGATGAGGGATTTGAGATGTGCAGGGTCATCATTTCTGTTTCTATTTCTTTTGATTGATCTTTAAGGTAGTGATTTTTTCTCTTGCTCATGCAGATGCTCCCAAGTAGGCTGATCACTTGGTCAATAAGTAATTAGGTATTAAATCCTGCCTTCCTGTTGTAAAAATCATGCAAAAAGCAAGAATCTTTGAGCTCTGTGAGCGAGACAGCAGAGAACCGAAAATGTGAAGGTCTCTAAAATTGAACTCTAGTCTATGTGAACAAGTCTTGTGATGTTCAGGTACATCATCAGGTGATGGTTTTGCAAGAGGCCTTCTACCTCTAAGCTTAGTAGCACATGCAAATTGTGTTGAATGCTGTATTGCATTCCCTAATAAAAATGCATCATGCACTTACACACTCTCTGTGACTGATCTAATGAGTCCCATGTGTTTCCCAAACATGCTCGTAGAGTATGACCTCTACCAACACAAAACACATGGCCACATTAAATGCATAGTCTGAAGTACTTTGCTATTTGATGTATATTGTATCAAATGAACTCATTTCCTCAGCAGCACTCAGCAAGTTTGAACAAGGCTGTGGCTGGAGGTAGGCCCATACTATGGACTACATCTATAAGCATCACCACAAACTGCATTTGCTGTCTAACTGTCAAACATTTAGACAGCATTATAAAAGTTTGTTGATTTATGTTGGTGTTGTAACCTATGTTTTCCTTTCTCCTCATGTATAAACATGGACATGTCTCACAGACCACTGCAGCTATATTTTCATTTGTTCATGCTATCCACCCATAAACTGCTTATAATCTCAAAATATGCCTTATTTGGAAGCCATGATATGTGATTATCACAACTAACAAAAGATCCTGCCATTCAAACAAAGGGTCAGTAAGATTAATGTATAGCCCTATCCAAGTATATGTTTTACAGAAAGGTAGAACTAGATACATTTGTATGACTGATTTATGATTGAATTATCAGATTTGAGGCTATACAGGATGTGCCCACAAGATGGCAATATTTGCCTTACATTTTTATTTGAATTTTCAATTGAATAATGACAAATGAACACAATGGAACACAAATCATTTATTTGGTCACGTTAGTCATTTACAAACATAAGTAGTTTACATACATAAATGATGCTTTAATAGCATGTACACTGTATGCCGAGTATTCTGTCCATGCAGTGTGGTAGCCAGCTCCATATGGGTTGCCAATAAAGTAGGTCTGCACTGAAATGACAATAGGACAAAGGAGATGCTGACTGAACACAGACTGCATGAATACTTTTAGTTATCATCTTCAGCTGAGCCTCCCTCACATTCTGGTTGGTGTGTCCCTCTTGCTTGGCCGCTCCTTTCAGTTCTCTGTCTTTGTCGGTTTCGGTTCAGATTACTGATGAACTTTGCAAAGCGGCTTTGATTTGTGATCTCCGCCTCCTCTGCTGCCAATTCCTGTAAGCTCTGATTTATAGCCGTTTTCTTTTGTGCCTGCAGGTGCTTGTCGAACAGTGACATTTCATAGGACTCTTGCCTCTCCGACTCATAGAAAAAAAGGTTTGAGATTAAATCCCACTTTTGCTTAACATCTGAGTTTGTATTGTCATTCCTAGTATTGTTTTCAGATTCTCTGATCACTTTGATAGGTTCTTTGATGATTGCCTTAGATCGATCTTGAGCTAGTTCAGTCAGTTCTGCTCTCAAATTTTTTCAACTTCCTGTGAGAGCTGATCTTTGTAGAATCTTTTGTAGTATGGTTCGTGGCATCTACATTTTATCAACAAACATGACCACACAACCCAAAAAACAGTGGCAAATGTCATCCATAAGCCATACATCTACAGCAGAGAGGAGGAGAGCACAAACAAAAAAAATAGTAATTTGTGAGTAAAGTCAAGCCCTATTCATTCAATAAATATCTATTATTTATCAGAACCTTGCCCTTAATTTCAGTAAATAACAATTCTAAAATGCATGCACAAAAATAGAACAACAGGTAAGGGTATCATCTGTATCAGTGTTATCAGTGAGCATAAGATCCTTTTCAAGCATAGACAATCAAATTATTTATGCATCTTGCATACCACTATGCGTTATGAACTTATTTCCAAAGTTTCCTTCGACAAAAGCATCTATCAAACATTAACATAACTTAAATGTAATAGACTATTTAATGTAGGGCCTGTATCATGCACCGTGCTTTTGCTTTGTACAAGCGGATCATTCGTTTTTCTGCCAGAGACTCACGTTGCTTAGATAGCAGATAAACATGCGCGCTCACAGGCGTGTCAGCTAAAGCAGGAGGTATGGTCCAGCACAAAACTTACATTCTGTCCATCCGCGGTGGACTTGCGACAAACTTGTTTTGAAGTCAGCGGCGCGTTACTGAAATGCTATTTTATGGGCGTATAGGCCTAATGCTTTGTGATATGGAAGGTTGTGCACCTTGCGTCTGTCATCTACAGAAATGGATAGCAGTGCCCATTCATGAAAAAACAACAAATTAGGCTACAATGAAAAATATTATACATAGAAAATCTTTACTATGTCCATGAAGATGAACTTCAGCATTGGTTATGTCTAGGCTACAGCTCACAGTTATGCAAAAAAAAATAGACCTAAAGGTTAAGGTGTGGAATATTACTGATGTTTTGTCAAAGTAACCAATCATTTTAACCACTGCTGTGCTCACGTGGAAG
Source organism: Tenualosa ilisha (assembly GCA_015244755.2). NCBI lineage: Eukaryota > Metazoa > Chordata > Actinopteri > Clupeiformes > Clupeidae > Tenualosa > Tenualosa ilisha. Next base: position 150,004 of record PYXC01000047.1, on the reverse strand, counting down.
AATTTGCCTATTATTACAATAGATAAAAGACGTTAAGAGCGAAAGGAGGGAAGATCTTTGAGTTGGCTATTGTCTTCTTTTCACGGAATTCCTCTTTTGACTGTAGAAGCTATTTATCAAAAGACTGTATTTCCCTTCTTTGTGAATTTCATTACCGATGTTAATTTTGGTTTTCTCTGAAATGTTAAGTAGGCGAATCATTAAGGGACGTCACACTAGCAGAATGTAAGAATGTGAGGGCTCATCTCCTATCTAGACAAGGCCTAACTGCGTCTCTGGCAGGAAAACGAATGATGGGATCATACTAAGATAGTAATGATAGCTTGCTAAAGCATGGTGCACATGTGCATGATAGAGGGCATGAAACACTTAATTTTCATAAATACAGAATAAATTTAGTTAGCACTTACTATAGAGTCATTCTTGTGTTTAACGATGAACATAGTTTCATTAAATGTCAGGTTATCTTTCTTCTTGCAAGGAATCTTCATGTGTATCTCATCCGAATTACCCTTTAAACATACATACCAGTCACCATTGATCAATACTGCAGCTATCCAGATGAATCCAATGGACAGAAGTTGGAGAAATTGTTGAACGATAAAACTCAGGAAAGTGTTACAACACTGCCTCTGGTATTTGTTGCTCAATGCATACAGCATTAGATATATTATACAGGGTGGCAGGGTCATGTACATTATGCCCAAGAGGTGTATCCCTCCAGGAGTACAGGAGCAAGTGAACTCAAGCTCGAAGATGTACCTGAAGATGAAGAAGAGCACCATGAGCACAAAAGCACCAACAGCTTTAGTCAGCAGAGTGACCATAGTTTGTGGGACATTAGGTCCAAGATGAGGCATTGTAGTTTAAGCCTCCGTTCTCACAGAATAAGATGATGATGAATAAGGTGACAGCTGGTCAGAGGCAAGCCCGTTTGGTAAGGTAGAAGAGCTGTAAGAGCTCTTTATATAGGCTAGGTCTATAGATACAGAACACAAACAACTCATCAGTTCCTTCAAGGAAATTTGATAGTTTTGATTTGACTTATATATCACTGACCACAGGATCACATGACCACAACGTGTGGGTAGTCTACCCTCCATTTCCTCAAAACGTGCATTGGTGAAATTATGTGATTACTCAAGTCTGTGAATTCCATGTGTGGCCAGGCATCTTATATATTTTTTTCTTCTCATATCAGTCATTTATTTTAATGTAGAAGTCAGTGAGTGATTTTGTGTGGTATTTAACATTTGCCCATGTGGAATGGAATTGGCTCTGTGTACTTTCCTGTTTTAGGCCCCTGTTGTCAGAAACCAGTTTAATGCAAACACACAAACACTCAGACTACTTGTTTTTGTATTTCTTTCCCTGAAAACATAGAACAGACAGCACCGGTAGAAATATGCCATCCTTGTTTTGTTTTAGTTCACTCGTTAATTATCCTGAAGGCTAAATGAAGTGATGACAACATATATATGCATGCACGCTCACAAACACACACACACATACCCACAAACACTATTTTAGCAGTTGGGTTTGTTGGACAGGGCCTTGAGGGAGTTATCACATAAGCCTTGGCTATCAGCAGTGTCAGTGCACACCTCTCACAAACAATATTTACCCAAGGAGGGGAGAGTGCGCTCCTCCCAGCAGTTTACCTGACTCAAGATGAAGTACGCAGGAATGCCATACAGGTGAGATGGGAACACAACCTCTCTCACAGACACAGTAGCAGCTTGTCATTCCGCTATGTTGCAGGACTTGGGATTCTGATCGTGAAGGACATGGAGAGTAGAAAGTGTGTTCGTTCTTAGCATAATTTGGGGAGATCTCATCTAGTTGAACAGAGAGAGGGCAGGATGGCTTCCATCGGACAGATCATCTTCTGGAGGTACTGCAAGACCTGCTTAAGTGCAACTTTACCTGGTTTGAGCTATGTACATAGATCTGCTTAAAAATCTGATTTTAAGATGAATGTGAAATTTTGAATTCGCAAATAAAACTGTAGAGTTGCACTTGTTGTAGGGCTTTTGAGTAGTGCTTCATGTGGCATAAATACTTGACTAAATTGCATAGCTTTATATGTGTAACTGATTTGTTTCTTCACAACTCTTTTCTTTTCTGATTGTCACAGCATGATTGTTCTAATATTTGTGACGGGTGGATTAATTATTGTTCTTTTGGCAATAGCATTTGGAGGTGAGTAAGCAAATTGCATAATGTTATACTATATGTAGGGTCATACCAAAGATCTTTGACTATTGACTACTTTCTGATCATTATCGTGGATTATATATGATAGGATTCTCTTTTCTGATTCTCTTTTCATGAGGTAGGAATTAAGTAAGGGATAACGGCGCACTGATATGGAACGGTGATTCAACTTTTTCAGATTCCAAAGATAGTCAGTTATACAAAGTTATTTCCCACCTCATCAGCCAATCAGAAAAGAGAATCCTATTGTTAAGGTAGATAAACTTGTATAACTTTGAAGTAGATCCAAAAAATTTGTTCCATACGTTCCATATCAATGCGCTTATGAATGGTAACTATAACCATAGTAAAGTATTTCACGCTTTACTTTCCCCCCTTAACGGTAGCTCTAATAGGTTATTTTCTGTAGTTCATGCCATGATTCCTAAATTGAAAGAAAGTTATAGATAAAATTATATCCTAAATACAAACGGGATAATGGCCTTCAAGTTCGATGGAAATAATGACGGGCAGAAGTAACTTATCTTCTTCTCATCTTTACAACATCCATGTGTCACTCATGAAGTGCTTCTAGGACTCTGGTGCACAGCCTGGGCAGCACTACAACTCTCGTGCCCCACATGATCCACCCATGACAAACGGAAGTATTCAAGCAAGCCCACAGTGTTTTTGGCAGGCCATCCCTTCACTGTTAGCTCAAAGACCTTTGCCACTGTTGGATCTCTGGATCATTTGCAGTCAGTCATGTCCGAATAACGTTACACCTCCACATTGCAGCACATCTAAAAATTCAAAATGTTCCTTTTTCATATTTCGCTTTAACTTTAATGTTTCCCACTGGTGCCACCTTTTTTTCCAGTCTATGTTTTGAGTAAAACATTGGGTTTTCGGTTTAGAAAAATCCTCTTTGTAGTGGTATGAGTGAAAATATGGTCACCCCTCCAATATCTCTGACCACCCTTTGGCCCTTGGCCACCCCATGTAAAAACGTTTGGCTCCGCCATTGCTTTTGTGTTGCAGTTAAACTCCTTGGCAGGTTATATGTCTTTGCACACACAGAGCAAGACTTTTCTACCATTTTCAGCGTGGTTAGTTAAGCAATATTGTACCAGTGTTTCAATATTCTTGTCCCATTACTGTCAAAAGCTTCCACATTTACAAAAGTTCCTTTTTTAAATTTCAGTCTATCCTCCCATTTTAGATACTTACTGTACTGTTGTTTGCGGAGGAAGCTAGCTTGCCTCAGTGTATTAATACACTAGCCAGCTTGTAGGTTAATTGTCAATACATTTAACAGATAAGTAGTTCCTGCAATATAACCAAAAGTAGTTCCCATATCTAAACAAACAGAACAAACAGTAACACAATCACTGTGTGTCTTAATATGAGAAAAAAATATATAGCCTATTGCATAATTTCTTACCTCAGATCAAAATTTGTGAAACTTTACAAAGTATATCATTTCCCCTTTCACACACACTCATACATGATTTAATGGAAGATTTCCTGAAATGTTGGTTAATGTTACCTATACCATTTAGACATGTGTGAAAATACATATATAATTTAAACACAATTGCTGGAAGTAGTGTGTCTGTTTGTGTGTGTAAGTGTGTGTAGGCCTATGTGTGACTGTTGGGGTTGGTGTGTACTTTTTGTGTGAAGTGGGTTTGTGTAAGTAAGGGATAAGGAGTCAAACTGAGATACCCATTTGGGGTGAAAGTGTGAGATTTAGAACAAAATAGTTTTTTTAGAATAGGGACCTATCACATAGGAACACTAGAAATGGATGTACACAGAATAGCTATTTCAAAACTGATGTTGCGGATATCTTATTTTATTTATTTTATTTTATTTTGTGGATATCTTATTGTACTTTATTTATTACTATTGTATTTGTATGTAAAATCGAGGGTGAATGAAAGTGTGAGAGATAATTGGTGTGAAAATAAGTATTTAATGCTTTATTCATAATAAAAACCACATGGAAAATCTCATAGAAAAATCACAGCGGTACAAATTTTACAATTCCACTATGGCCATTACGTATTGGTTAAGACTCCTATTGGTTGGAGAATGTGGCCCAATTTGCACGTTATTTATAGATACTAGAAATTAACTCAAATTGTATGTATCTAGCAGGTGGTCAGGGCTTTCTAAGGACCACGAACGGCTCCCCGGTCGGGAACCTGGTGCAGGATGTGGTCTTGGATTGCAGCTTTAGCCCCAAGCAAGACAGCAAGTCTGGTGATGTGTCTGTCACCTGGAAGAAAACAGGTCTGACTGGAGTAGTGTATGACTATCATAACCAGGCTCCAGACCTGACGGATCAGAACCCTGTGTTCAAGGACAGAGCCCAACTATTCCGAAATGCTGTGGCCAGTGGGAATGCCTCTCTTCTTCTCCAAAGGGTGAGAGAGCAGGACCAGGGTGTGTACCAGTGCAGTGTGAGCGCCCCTAGTGGCCATGGGACTCTCAACATTCACCTTTGGGTGGCAGGTATGCATTAAATTTGTATCAGAGACAGCTGATGAACCTTTACGAACTATCTTTGCTTGAATAATTACATCATTGTTCCCGAAATGAAGTTCAAATAGCCAAGGCCTGGCTGCCATACTGAGCTGCAAAGCGAGATTAAATCGCTAGCAGATCAGGATGGATTTTAGGCCAGCTGCTCATGGGGATGGTCATGTCTGAGGTTTTATTCACTATGATAAATCTGTATAGCATAAGAATTAATTGTACTTAATCAAACCTGTAGCCCTGTTGCCAAGTGCTGTCAGTGGGGATGAACGACAGAATTTAGTATAACGTAGACCAAATAGCGAAACGGCAGCCAACACTAAGTTAATTGATGAGGGCAAAAACATTCTGTTTTCTTTTGTCCCCATCAGTTAGCGTTAGTTGGCAATTCGCAAATTGGTTCTACGCTGTACCAATGCAGACTTTCTTACATGTATACCAACAGCACTAGGCAGCCTCAAATAACAGGGATATGGGCTGATTGACTCTGGAATTTTCCTTTAAGCTGTGCTGTGTTGTAAATATCTACGTAAATATCTTTTAAGGTTTCATCTGTATCCAAAACATCATCTTGAACTGGTGATGTGCTACCCAAATGCAATCCGATCTAATGACAGCTGCTTGCAATGATATGGACTTTGAGAAGGGATTAGATACAATGTTTCTAACTAATCTTCCTATCCTCATATTACTGGAGTTGTACAGATGTGAACAACAAATACCATTCACTGTCAGTTGTTATTTCTGTGAGTAATGTCTGTGTGGCTTTAGTTTTCCTAGGAAATGTCAGTCTATTTCAACTGATAAGGTATCTACAGTAACAGTGCAGTAACAGTATGGTAGCATACAGTGCAGTACACTAACAGTACAGGGGTGGCTAAACTATGGCTCGGGGGCCAATTGTGGCCCTCTGCTCTATTCCAAGAGGCTCGCCATGAAGTAAAAGAATAAACTGTAATGTGGCCCATTGTTACATTAATCTAATATTATATGTGAATCACACATCATAGTTTCATTACTAGAGTGAGATGCTTGTCAATAGCCTCATTGAGCAGTGTAGCATCATATGAGATGGCCTGTGGATTTTCTAATCTAAATTACAGTTGCTCTTTCACTTGAAATTAAGTAAAACTGGGGCTCTTAATTTTGCATTGGCCCTTGGCAGCTTAAATGGTTCAGTATATGACCCGCAAACAGAAAAGTTTGGCCATCCAGTGTTACCTTTTCACAAAAATACAAAAAGACGAGTGCATAGTCACACCACAATAAACATTTCTCTCGAACTGAAAGAGTTTTTATGAACTTTTCGTCTCGTCAACCATCTAGACTCTTGCATGGATGCAGGCGCTCGTAGTTGAATTTCATACTGGTGTGGGTCATCACAACAAGGAATGGTGGGGTCGTGGTAGCGTAGTGGTTAAGGAACCTGGCTAGCGTGTAAGTAGCCTGAAAAGTTGTGGGTTCGAATCCCGGCTGCCACCGTTGTGCCCTTGAGCAAGGCACTTAACCCTAAGTTGCTCTAGGGGAGCCTGGCTCTGAAAAATTGATAGTTGATGAGTTGTAAGTCGCCTTGGATAAAAGCGTCTGCTAAATGCATAAATGTAAATGAAAGAACTTCAATGGAATTTCTCATTCCTGAGTTGCATCATTTTCTCATGACTTGTATCTGTTTCTCATGATGCAATGCCAGTAACACATCACTTTTTTAGCAGATACGTTTCACTTTCAGTGTGTTCAGGAGCAATCTCAGCAAAAAAAAAACCTTACCAAGGCTACAAAAGGTTAACCTCAAATTATAATTTAAGTATTTATACCAGACTTATCAACTCAATCTTTGAGTGAACTGCGGCTGTGTACAACAGAAAAAAGTGGGAAAAGTAACTTGTTGATTTAGGGAGACTTCAAGTTCATTTCTAGATTGTGGCTGAGGATGATGCTTGCAAGAAGACATTGACCATTAGCATAGCATAATAAAACTTTCAATTTTTGACTTGTCTTGAACACACCTTTACAATCACTTGCATTGAATTTAACAGCGGCCATGTACAAAATGTAACATTAATTATGGAAAAGATGTTGCAAAGTTGATTTGCATGCTAACTTCAGTTTATATTTGGACAACACAATGTTTTGGTGTTTTTGATATAACATCAATACATAATTTTTTTATTCACATTCTGTTGCTGATTCTAAGTCATTTTGGATATTTTAACCGCAGTCTGACACATAGCTCCTTTAACCAAATGATCCAATATTTTTGTTTTAAACCTGAATGATTCTATTTCTTATTTGTTGTGTGTTCTAGCATATTCCGCTCCTACATTCCAAAGGACAGGGTCTAGCTTGACTGCAGAGGCACGGAGATGGTTCCCAAAACCCAACGTCACTTGGGAAGACCATGATGGCCACACCCTGAATGGCACTACCCAGTTTTTCAACAACTCTGCCGGAATCTACCGCGTGGAGAGCGCCTTATTGGAGCCGGCCCACAGGGATGACACCTACACCTTAGTTATCAGGAACAGCCTCGTCAGCACTGTCTCTGTGGCAACACTGACAGGTAGATGAGTAAACACAAGTTACAGAACTATAGCACACACACACACATGCATGCATGTACGTACAGAAACGCACACAAACACAGACACACACACACACACACACACACACAGAAACTCGCTCCAGAACCCTATCTCCGGAACACTGTCACAGTTCAGTGAATGGCATATGTAACTTACTGCTACAGTTCCACTGGCAAAACAAGTTGTTGAGCTGTCATCTGAGTGGGAGAGAAAAAAACAACAGTATTGAGGACAGAAGCCTTAAAGTAAAAGCAGGCCTGGCACCTCTTTGGCAACTGAAGTTAGTCATATACAGTATATCCATTAAAATTATTTTCAGTTATGTTATGGCAATGACCAACTGCTCTATGTTAATTTTAACCTCAGCAATAATGTTTGAGAACTTTGTGTCTTTCATATTATTCCAGGAGACTCTGGTGTCTCAGTGAAGACCGACCTTACATTCAACACCGCATCACCCAAGTTCCTGTCCTTGTCCTCTGTTCCAATTCTGCTTTCTTTCTTCCTGTTGGTGCCATAAGTTGACCAGAAAATAGGCCTGCTTCCACCCTAAAGTCATGTCTATCTGGTCCAAGACCAAGTTTTAATATTGGTCACATATTGGTGTTTGGACTTCAGAACTTTTGGACTTTTGAAATCAAGGGCATTCAGATGAACTGAATTATTTTGATATGACACATTAATAAATATCTTGCTAATATGATTACTATGACATTTTAAATGTTTAAAATTGATGGTAGGCCTGCATTTACAAAGAAGGCCATACCGTTCATGTCACTGCAGAGCTGGTTTTATAACATGAAAGGAAAAATAAATACATGGACGTGTGATCTGCTAATGAGTGTTCCGTTGGTGTGTGCTTTTTTAACAGAGAGAGCTAAGTCTTTCTCACCAGTAGATGGGGACATACCGTTTTCTGATAGTTACAACTCGCAGGACCCTGTCGAATGGCCTCTCTTATCACTGACATAGCTCCTTGGGTGGCAGGCCAAGCCACGCCTGTGACGAAGCTTCCACACGGTGATTGGACCACTGTGGCCCAAGCTACCTAGTGTCAAATATCAGCTGAGGAGAAAAGTAGAGAATGAAGTTTGAAAAAGTTTCTCTATGGTGGTTCGGGTTAATGTCTTCTTTGCTCTACTAAACAAAATATTTCCGTTTTGAAGACATATTGTCCACAACAAAGGCGAAATAAGGTCTACATTTTTGTCACATTGTTACAGTTGTTAATGTTGTTGAAGGTTTGATAAGTTGTTTGTAGAACACTAATTTAATGACTTTAAAATATGTCGGTTTCCAGTGAGAATGTACTAGTTAAAGAAACTAATAGAACACTGAAAGAAAATGGAAATTCTCCAAGATCGCGAGATAATGGGGAGAGTGTCAACAATTCGCGAGCTGTTTGTCGGGTTTGCAAGAGGTTATACCGCGAACCTAAAATTTTGCCATGTTTGCATTCGTTTTGCGCCGATTGCATTCGGCAGCTAGAGCCGTTCTCCGTGTCTGGAATCAACGCAAAAGCGCTTTTACCCGAAAATGAGTTCATCCGAGACCAGGTTTCCTTCACCGTCTTGTGTCCGGATTGTGACTCCGAGGTGGACCTGCCGACCTCCGGGGCGGATGGATTGACCACAGACCACCTCGCTCTGGACGAGGTGTTTATGGAGACTCTCTTAAATGAAAACTGTGTTGTGTGCGACCTCTGCAGCGAGGGAGACGCCGGAAAGCGCTGCGAGGTGTGCTGTGTCAACCTCTGCGAGTTCTGCAGTCAAGCACATAGGTGAGCGACTCACTGACGCTTTTTCAGTTGAAACGCTTTACCAAAATTTTAATATTGAAACAACAGTATGTCAAAGTATCCTGAAGTATTTAAAGACAAGTGAACTTTAAGATAATTAGTGTTCAGTCAGCTATATCCCTCCCCCAACACACACACACGCTCAAACACACTACCATTTGGGCAGGGCAGTGTCCCTTGTCCGTCTTTTAGACCCACACAGAGCAAAATACTACATTCCTCTAGCTCCAAGATGGAGCAACTGCTTTAACCTAATTATACAGACATTTAGGAATGCAAGGAAAACTATGGGCTAAAATTTCCATAGCCATAGCTCTAATTAACATCCCCCTTGATTTCTAACGTTGGACTTAATTACCTTGGACTACATCAAACTTCTTTTTTAGATTATCAATCAACTTGTATGTTGAACATCTCTCTCTTGTAGCTCATGCTGTATGTATTCTCTCCCTTTACCCCTGAAGGAGACAGAAGAGGACATCGTCTCACTCCATCCAGAGTCTGGAGGACCTAAAGGCCCAAGGCCGCCTGTCACGACCAGTCCTGTGCAGTTTGCACCCAGGCCAGGAGCTGCGTCTCTTCTGTGAGTCATGTGACGCGCCTGTGTGCCTGGAGTGTGCTGCCACTTTCCACCGTGAGCACCGCTGCAGTCCGACACGTGAAGTGGTCCACCAGCACGGTGACCGTCTTCGTGAGCTGGTGGCTGGCAGCCTGCGCCCACGCCTGGCCCACCTGGAGCAATCGCTGCAGCGTGTCGAGCTCTCGCAGGAGGACCTGGGCGTGCGTGCAGAGGCACTGGCCGCTGAGGTGAGGGCATTCGCCCGCGGCTACGCCACTGCAGTGGAGACTCACTGCCGTGGGCTCCTGCGGCGACTTGAGGAGCTGCGCTCACAGCGGCGCAATCAGCTACACCTGCAGGGGGCGCAGCTGAAACAGGCCATGGCGGACGTCCATGTCGCAGCCGATTTTGCAGAACGCTTGCTTACGTGCGGCACGGATGCTGAGATTCTTGCCATCAAGGGTGTCACAATGCGACGGCTCACGCAGGTTGTGGAGACTGGGTACAACCCCAGCCCCTCCGCCGTCGCCCCCGACGATGGGAGCAGTATCTGCTTCCTGCCGTTTGAGCGCGCTGGGGAGGTGGAGGGGTATCCAGTGGTAGGGGTCATCCATGCCAAGACAGTGGACCCCAGCAAATGCACCATACAAGGGGAAGGTGAGAGGCTTTAGCTTAGCTTAGCTTAGTTCACTGAAGTCTCATAAGCGGGATCTTTTTATTTGTGTTGTGGAAAAAAATATCTTAACTCATGGAAATTATCTTCACCAAACTTTAATCTCGTGAGAATTTAACTGTGAGCTCATAGACCACACCAACTGTTCCATTCCCCTATGTATCATGGCCTCATTATCGCCTCAAACGTGTGTTGTTTTCTGAAATGCAGTGGATCATTGTCCCTTACATATATGCTTTGCTGCTTTCTTAGAAGTAGGAAGTAGGAATGGTGCAGACTACAGAACCTCTTAATGGAGAGTACCCACCTAACCCAGCAAGCACTGAGAACATTTGTGTGTGTGTGTGTGTGTGTGTGTGTGGGATTGTTGACCAGTAAACCTGGTGTGTAGCCTGTCCCCTGTACCATGCTTGAGCCTGTCCCTTTCAGCTGTTGTACTGGCCCCCAAGTCTCTCTGTGACCTGAACTAACAGCCCAGTGCTTTCAGAGTGGGTCTTGGTCTGGGGCCTACTTGAATGGATTAGATTCTGGGCTCAGTGGACCGTGGTATGGGATGCCAGGGCTGCACTGGAATTCTGGCCCTGTTCCAGAACCTGTTTCCCACAGTGTAACTTGTAGAGTATTCAACTGTGAGGCCACAGGAAATGGATAAGAATACCAGTGAGCACTTTTGTACACACACACACACACTTACACACACACACTTACACTTCATCTAAATGCTCACAAACCCACACTAATTTACCCACAAACACACGCTCCCCCACAAACGTAAATACAGGATCCTTGCAACCATGGAATGTCAGGGTAACTAGTAGGTGACATTCCATGTGTCCATGGAGATGTTTGAAGTGGCGGCGTGGGTGCTTGTCAGGGCGAAGGAATGCAGGGCAGTCAAGGCCTCAAGGCTGCCAGAGGGGTCGTTTCATTTCTGCTGCCCTGTAGGGGCATGCCCAGAGGAAGCCCTCTAGCAACCTATCTGTCTTTTGTCTCACACTGTGTCTGTGTTCCTTTCTCTGCCTCTCTCTTTCGCTCTCTCTCTCTCTCTCTTTTTTGCTCTCTCTCTCTCTTTCTCTCTCTCTCTCTATCTCTCTCTCTGTCTGTCTGTTTTTTTTGTGTGTGTCTTCTCGTCATCTTTGTGTTGTTCTCTGTTCTCCTTGCCTTCTATTATTGTGTGCATTATCTCTCTCTCTGTCCTATCTCTTAATCTATCTCAGTCTCCTTCCTTAGCGTTATGTCTGTACACCTGAGCTTGTCTAAGCAGAGAGCACAAACCAAACACAAGGAATTGTTGAGGAGAGTTGTTATTAAGGGTGGGAATTGAGACGGTTCTGCTCATCGGTCCAATTGTCATATCAGTTCCTTGCTGTTTAGAAAATGCTCTACATAGGTTTTCAGTATCAGCACATAGGCCTATAATACAGCCTGTACTACTGAGGTGACCATAGTAGCTTCTTAGAATGAGGGAAACTATGTAGAACTGTGTTATTTATTTCAATTTTGCATTCGGAAACACCCATTGACCATGGTCTGAAGAACATGTTCAGATTCGCATCCCTAGTTGTTCTAATACTTGTGTAAACCCTGCTATATAAATACAGCTTTTGGGACCGTGTGTATGTGGTGGTCTCGTTTGTCTTAGGTTTGTGTGTGATAAAAGTTACTGTGCTGTAGAGATAAATTTGTGTTTATATACTGTACAGTATGTGTGTTTGTGTGTGTGTGTGCATGTGTGTCTGCGTGCTCTTGTTGTTGTATCTCTCTTTATTCTTATAGTCTCCGTGTGAGAGAGAGTGAATGTATCATTGCGTTTGTTTGCTATCATATGTTGTCTTTTTCTGCCTGGGCGGCTTTTCAGAGCATTTTGCGATAGTCTAGCTTCAATACGGATTAGTGGCTTAAGAAAGTGTGCAGGGTGTCATAGCTCTCTGTCCGCACCTGAGCACGCCGCCTAGACCTATAGCAGCCACCAAGCCATAATGTCAACAGCACTCTGAGTTTATCTCCGCCATTGGATTTAGCCTGAAAGTTATGCTGGATAACAGCATCTTAGAGGCATGTGCGTGCGTGCGTGCGTGTGTGTGTGTGTGGTGTAAACCTCTGGCTATCAGTGACACATCAGCAGCAGCGTGGGACCCTAGGCGTAAATGTTAGACGAGGTGCCAATGGAGTTGTGCCCATAAAAACCACAGGCCTTGGATTTGATGGGCATTTCCAGAGTGCTCTCACTGAAGAGATGAACAGCTCAGGCAGTTAGGAAGAAGAGGAAAAAACCAAGCCTGTTTGTCACACAGCGAGCCACAGGATCTGGGCGGAAATGGGTTTTTATGTGTTTCCTCTTAAATGGGATGGGCCAGAGAGGTTGGTCATTGCTGTCTGTGTCAATTTTGGGTCCTGTTGAAGCTCATCATTGTTATTACCCATTCCACCCAAGTCATTTGGCCACATTAGGTGTCAGGTTGGATGCTTAGCCATGCAGAATTCTTATAGAGGCCTGACTGAGAGAAACTGCACGAATCAGCGCACAGGTGCAGGTGGAGGAGCGTGTGTGTACGTACGTGTGTGTGTGTGTGTGTGTGGTGTGTGTGTGTGTGTGTGTGTGTGTGTGTGTGTGTGTGTGTGTGTGTGTGTGGTGTGTGTGTGTGTGTGTGGTGGTGGTGCGTGCGTGCGTGCGTGCGTGCGTGCGTGCGTGCGTGCGTGCGTGCGTGCGTGCGTGCGTGTGTGTGCGTGCGAAGAGAGAGGAGTGTGTGTATGTGTCAGAGAGAGAAAGGGGGGCAGAGAGAAAGCAGCTGATCGGGGACCAACTTAACCGTTGACCTCTAACCCTTTGAGAGCAGGTGTGCAGCTGGGCCGAGAGGGACAGAGGTCTGAGTTCACACTCGTGTGCCGCGATGCATCCAGTGAACAGATGGGCAAAGGAGGTGATGCTGTGCTGGTCAGCATCGTCCACAAGGAAAGGAAGGACTGGTGAGTGTGGCTGCTCATGCATCAGCACCAAATGCTTCTGGGCCCATTTCACCTCCCAGAAAGGAACAGGAATTTATTAGTGTGCCCCTTGACTTTCAGGGAGGTTTATATGCTCTCATATACATACTCATATACTCATATACATGCAGGGCATTTCCCAACACCATAGCTGCCAACTAATTTAGCAACTTTGGTGGTTGTAATGCAGTTGTCCATTGCCTATTCACAACCACCAGTAGTTTTGGGAAACAAACCCCAGATTGGCAGCTTGTTATGGCAAGTATATAAATATAAATATTCTTCATAGACTTACAATAAAATTGTCTTTAAAAAGTTTAAGAAATTTATTTCAGAAAGCAAGGTGTTAAGCAAGTCAATAGGCCAGAACATTGCTCTTTCTGTAAACACAGCAGTGCATCATGCTCTATGTCTTGTGTAATTACTAGTGTGTGTGTGGGAGTGCAGCTTAGCTTAATGATGCTGTTTCAAAATCTCTCTGTCTGTAATGTAGTACTGTGGAGGCGTCCATCGTGGACAACAACAATGGCTCTTATTGCATCGCCTACACACCTGTCGTGCCGGGACCCTACTCTGTATGGGTGTGTGTGAAGGCCCAACACGTTAAGGTAACTCAGTGCTAAAAGGCCTTACTACACCACTGGAGGTTGATTACAACAAGATGAATTATATAAACATTCATAGACATTGATTAGACTAAGCATAAATTTAATTGCTACAGTATATCTATGAGCACAACAGTTGTTGTATATTCAGTGTATTTCAAGGTGTTGGTGATGCAGCAGCAGTATTTTTACTAGTCACTTTTTTGCCCCCCTGTTATTTGCATCAGTAACCACACAGAACTTTTAAGATTATGCAGTAGAAATTAATGTTGACGTAATTTCTTTTTGTTGATGTTTAGATGTGTTATTTTGCATGTTTAGAAGTACCAAAGAACTGCCTCACATCACCACAGGTGCCTTGTCTTTTTTTTTTAGTTCACTCCCTGAAGGAACAAAGTGATCTTTTTTTTATCTTTTTTTAGTCATAAATAGCCATGAATGAGAATTGCCCTATGGTTTGATCACAACCTATAATTTGTGTACAGTCTTCATTTGCGCATTTAGCAGACGCTTCTTTTCAAAGTGACTTACATTTGTCAACTAGCAATTACATCAAGGCCTATCTCCCCTGGAGCAACTTAGGGTTAAGTGCCTTGCTCAAGGGCACAACGGTGGCAGACAGGATTCAAACCCACAATTTCCAGGCTACTAGCATGCTAGCCAGGTTCCTTAACCACTATGCCACCACTGCTGTCAGTGCCTTTGTACCTTTGTATTCCACTCAGCCAACACGCTTGTAACTGAGGTAACACTCACTCTGCTGAATGTGTCTTGCCTTCCCTGGTGACTGACTGAAATTGTCACCATGACTGAGCGCAGTCTGACGGAGTAGTGCCAAGATAACTCACTCTTGGCCCGGGGAGTGCCAAGTCCTTTCCACTGCCGCACGGCCGTACCTGACAGTTTTTTCTGCAATCGCCAAGGTGCAGAAAGATCGATGGCACTGAGCTGAACACACAGCAGCTGAACACTGGCCTAAGGCTTGTCTGATCCAAAATCAGCCCTAAAGAGAACGCTGTTGGAGTGAATGACAGGCGCCGACCTGCTGAGAGAGAGCTGGCCGTCGGCTTGATGATGGGGGCAATTAAGGATGCCAGGTTTAATGATGACCGCGCCCCACTCGTCTCTAGTCGAGCCGCAGAGGAGATGACATGGCAATTAGCGCCTCCATTAAGTCAGTGGGATATTAATGATGACGCTCATCAGCGGCCATGCCCCTACTGGCATTCGATCTGTAATACACCAACAGGACTACAGGGGCTTTAATGGCAAGTGATTAATGAGAGAGGGTGACCCTTTGTTGTTGTTTTATGATGTTTTTGTTTTGTGTTTTTTTTTTTTATGTTGTCACGGCGCCGTTTGTCTCAGGGTTCTCCTTTTGTG
Organism: Tenualosa ilisha; assembly: GCA_015244755.2. NCBI lineage: Eukaryota > Metazoa > Chordata > Actinopteri > Clupeiformes > Clupeidae > Tenualosa > Tenualosa ilisha. The sequence goes on along the minus strand of PYXC01000047.1, from coordinate 134,679 downwards.
CTGACCGTGAAGAGAAAGTTCCGGCGCCACCGCGGTACATTTCACTGCTGCTCGTTCTGTTCCAGTGGGGGCGCTAAAGAGGCTAGATGTGCCTGTCCAGGAACCATGCCAGGTATGTTTTGTTTGGTCACACTGTTTTTGGAGCTAACTGATTAAACTTCTCTTCCTGTTGTACTACACACACACACAGACAAGCGTGCACACATATAAAAAGTAAGACTGTTTACTCTTTTTTCTTTAAAACTGCTATTTTACAGCTCAGGACAGATTAGTAGCGGGAAAGGTAAAATAGGCAGAACCAAGTGTGAACGCTTCCCAAATATTCTAACACATGAGGACAAGTTGTGCAGACAATAGCTAACATTACTACCTGGCCAATGTTTGTGTGTGTGTATGTGTATGTGTGTGTGTGTGTCTGTGTGTCTTATACAGGAGGTTTCCAGGGCTGTGGCCATGGGCACAAGGGGCACCCGGGCAAGCCCCATTGGTCCTGCTGTGGCAGCCTTGTGGAGTCATCTGAATGCCTGGTACGAGCAGTGGGCACAGTGCCCGGCTCCCAACTCAGGACTGTGGAGCTCTGAAGGATCTGTGCCCGCCTATCCTCCTTAACTCATAGAACCCCCCCCACCCCCACCCCCCGTGCTTGGAGGAATTCTTTATTCTCTCTCTATGTTTCTACCTCCTTGTTGTATAGATCAGTCTTCACAGTGTTTCATTACCTATAAAATGTGCACATACATTAGTTTCTCTTACATCTATGGTTCTCTGTGGTTACAAAGACAATACAGTAAATTTCTCCCCATGAAAGCCTTGGGTGGTTTGATTCAATTTAGATATGCAGCAAAAGCTGAGATGACCCAGGATCATTTTTTCCTCCCTTTCTTCCCCGCAGCTGAAGCCTTCTAGGGCCACGTCATTTTGTAGGGAGGTTTGATCTCTCGCTTTAATTTATTACCATCTCTGTGCCACCAGGGGTTTAAGCTCGGTTTTACCAGCCACGGCTATGGGTAAGAAGTCTTGTCGAAGAAAAAACACAGACTGGTGGTTTTGCCGTCCATGTTTCAACACATTTTTATATCCCTCCAGAGCACTGAAATGTAGATAGCGTGGATTAGGTCAGAAAGGCCTCTGAAGCTTGACAAAAAGATCCTCGCTATTAAAAGACCCTATGTACTGCATGTACAGTATGTATCCTATACGTCCAGGCTCAGTGGGTAACAAGCCTCATTCAGCTGAAGTGACTTTGACTTTGTGAAGTGCCTTTGCCCGAGGCCCCCCTCGCCCATCAGGGGGGATGAGGGCACTGATCGGAGATGGAATGGGCCTTGATGATTATTATTATTCTGATCACCACTAGCACCACCCCAACCACCTTTATATGTCTGTTGCTTAGCCAGCATATTCCTGATTAGTGTCATAATGTGTTTTATAAGGCTACACTACTTTATGGTGCTCTTGCAGCACGTCTTATCACGGGACTGTGCTCTTTATTTTTTAATCGTCAGCAATTACGGAATATAATAGTCACTTTTTTGCCCCCCTGTTATTTGCGTCAGTAACCACACAGAACTTTTAAGATTATGCAGTAGAAATTAATGTTGATGTAATCTCTTTTTGTTGATGTTTAGATGTGTTATTTTGCATGTTTAAAAGTACCAAAGAACTGCCTCACATCACCACAGGTGCCTTGTCTTTTTTTTTAGTTCACTCCCTGAAGGAACAAAGTGATCTTTTTTATCCTTTTGGTCCATTCTGTAATGTTATGACATTGTATTTGGCAATGGTGAACCAAGGTCAACAGGTTTCAAACATTTTCTAATAAAGATATTTCTGATTTGCTGGCTCTATTGTACGTAATGACAGCTTTTGTCACAATGGGCAAACAAGATGAATCTCCTACATGTTACAAGGCTCAAAATGGATTGGATTGGTGGTATTTATAATATTCTTGTTATGCAACTTCAAATAAAAACAACACCGACCTTTGCCAAAGGCCATTATTGGTGTTCAATAGTTTGGTCGTATTTGCACTCTCTTGCGTTACCTCTGAGCCCCATAGCTCATGTTAACTATATCAGAACAAATGTGTGGGAATGGTTTTTTGCACCTGGAGTAATTCTCCTGTTTGGTTCTTGTGCATTGCTACACATGGCCTGACCAGTGCAGGCCATTAACAGATGGGTCAGGTGTATATGGTGTGGATGTATTATGTCCTCATCATCATAGTTACATTATGGATGCAATTCCTCAAACATTCTGCACCTTTTAGGGAGCAGCTATGGCCTACTGGTTTGATTCCCGACTAGTGGACCATCACAAAGTGCCCTTGAGCAAGGCACCTCACCTCTCACTGCTCCTCAAGCACCGCCATAGCAGGCAGCCAACTGCTCTGGGTTAGTGTGTACTTGACCTCACTGTGTACTGTGGATGTTTCACTAATTTTTGATTGGGATAAAAGCATAGACCAAATTTCCCTCACGTTATAAAGTTCATAGATTATTATAATAATGTATTATTTTGCATGCTGGCAGGATGGAATCTGCTTGCATTTCTTTTGATTTTTGTACTGTGTGGAAATTAACCAAAACATGTTAACATCGGCCCCTGGTTTCCTTACATCTCCAAAAGGTGTGAGGCAATGAGAATGTGCCTGTAACCCTATGTACTTTCTCTCTTAGACTCATGGGGGCAGTAGTGAGTTACAACTCACACAACACGCCTTATGAGTTTTCAGCTTGTGAAAGGAGACCAAGTCAAGTATAGAGGAATGAAAGTGTCCCTGGTTTATGACTTGGTGGCCTAAACCCCTCAAAAGAACTTTTTATGATTTGCAGTGATCCGTTTGATTAAAAAGACAGCTATTTATTTTAGTGCACATAAGGGAACATGTTACCTTTCTCAAGGAGTTTTTTCACCTTTCTATGATGTAGAGCTCTCCTGTTAGAAGATAATGAGTGTTAGTCGTTATTTGACTTTGTCATTAAGGACTTCTATGCAGGTAAGGCTAAATCAACCCTGTGCACCCAGCCCCTTGCCGTCTAAATGTGAGACAGGCAAAGCAAGGCTTAGAGAATGCAGGGTACTAAGGGGGTTGGCGGAGGCAGCCATCTGATCTGACAGTTTTACAGGGCACCTCCCACAATAGAACACTGTATTGTTCGAGAGCCAACTTTTGCATTAAGTTTGCGATGTTCAAGGACACGATTTAATCATTTCTATCAAAGCCCTGCATAGCTCACTACTTCCAGGGAGGCAAGGACATCTTAGACTCATAATATACATTTAAAGCCCCACACTGCCAATTCATCTTGTCAGATAGGGTGTCATATCAAATGGAAATGCCTAGACTTGCTTGATAACTATCTTTGTAAACATTTCTGGTTTGACTTAAATGAGATGCCTCAGGAATGCAAAAACAGGACCCTTTTTTTCTTTTGCTGAAATGTGTCTTGGCATTATGTCCCTCGCCTCTCTAGATGGACACATTTGACAAACGACACTCATGTTATTTGTGAATGCTAAACAACAGGAGCATTTATCAGACAGGACAGATGCGACTGGATTGTCAGTCAGAGGACAAAGTAGTCTGACAGGCTTGCTGGCTAGTTGGACCCATGCATATGCGGTTGGTATTTGTCAACCCCCCAGTCAGTCGCCCAGGATGGGGAGGGTCATTAGATGCAGCCATCTGTTCAACACTGGCTTGCCGCTGATGTGCCCTCCTGTTTGTGCCATGGGGAGTGATGGCATTTTTGGAGATGTGTGTATGTGTGTGTGTGTGTGTTTAAGGGGAGGAGGTGTCTCTAGTGCTCCAATGGAACACTGGAATCCAGGATGGAACGCTGTGGATTGCTGGTAGAGTCATCTAACTTTGTTTACTGCAGAACATGGCATCTCCCAGCAGAGCATTATGGGATTCACGTTCCCCTTATCATTATCACACACATATAATATAGTCTCTGTACTTGTCCCTTTAGGCTTCTCTTCATTTAAAACAACATTTTTGTGTTTATCTTTTCCTTTAACTAGAAATAGTCATTCATGCACCTCATCTATGCAACTTCTTTTTAAGTAAACTTCTTTTACATGTTTTTCTGGTCTTTTCTTCTTACATCTCTCTCTCCCTCTCTCTTTCTGTGCTTTGAGCTAGGATCATCATTCCCCATCAATTTGGCGCAAGGTGAGGACTCTGCCTCACCTGTCAGCCACTTGTCACATCACAGTGCCATGGCAACGTTGTTGTGACAAGGTCTGACAGGCACCTTTGATAGACTCTAGTTATATCCAAGAGGCAGCAAATCTAAGGAATGGCAAGGAATTTTCAAAACACACACTATTCAACACACCTATGCAGGCGATGAACGTCTCACTAATGTTGACATGTCATGCTCATGCATTCTGGCATTGAAGGACTTTACCAAGCCTTTTGAGGATTCTTCTCACATCCATTCATTTACATAGCTGGGTCTGTGCACGTCTCCTTTACTTAGCTGGGTCAGTGTAGATTATACTGCTCTATTCCCTCTGGATACATTGTGCACTCACTGCACCATTGATCTGGTGCTGTTCAACCCTTTTTAGTGCTGAATGCAGTGTTAGCCACTGTAAGTGACACAGACACACAAGCAGACCAGGGCTGTTGGTAATCTTCATAACCTGATTATGGTCAAGGACAAAACCACAGCGGCTCACACTAACACAGTTGTAACGCTCCAAAGAGAGTCTACTGAACATAGAGGCCCTAAGGCTGGACTGAAGTCTAGAAATTTTGGGCCACCATAATGATAATAATAATATGAATGTTAATCACTATGTGCAAGCCGGGAAGGACCAAAGAGTCAGAACAAAGCTGTTCAATCAGCACCATAAGCACTAAGAGTTCATTTGAGGCTCACTTTGATGTTTTTTGCAAAAAAGATCCGTGATCACTTAAGCTTACGTGTTGTCGTGGCAACGCGGCCAATCAGCCAAGAGAGAGGTGATAGAGCCACTCAGCTGAATGCTTAAAATGGCAGAGGCGAAAGCTTAGAGAGAGAGAGAATGAGAGTGAGAGGTGGAAGTGGAGGTCAAATGAGAAGTAAGCACAAAGATGACTAAATTGAAGTGAATGTGAAGGTGTACAAGACATTGTTTTGGTCCTGTTGGTAAAAAGCTGCTGTGTTATTTGCTTCCCTTTGGTGAAATACTCTACAGGGCCCCTGGACCCCATCACGATTTTTCAATTTAAAAGGCTTTGCTCAAGTAGTCTGCAACTGGCAGTTTAACTGACCTCAAAGCAGAGAGAGTATGAGAGAGATACAGAAAGTAAGAAATGTATATTCCAACCAGCTGCAGAGAGATGGGTACTCAGACACACACACACACACACTCCACTACCCTTTCCAGTGCCTTTTTTCATGATGACCTGTATTCTCCCCATCTGCCTGTCATGATACCCCCCCAACCCTCCTCCACATCACCTCCCCCCAACCCCTTGTGATCTGCTTTTTCCTGGCACCGTGACTGAGGGAAAGATGACGCCCCATTAACTGGAATGTCAGAGCCGGAATATCCACTCTCCTCGCTGTTGCCATCGACGATCCGTGTGATTGACGGCCATATCTCCACCATGGAGCCAATCAGCTTGCCCTTGCATGCACCTGCCAGCAAGCTCCTGTGTTTCCATGGGTGAAATGGCATCAAATGCATTTATTTGCTCACAGAGGTTTAAAGTGTCATAATTTACCATGCTGCAGTGGCAGTGTGGTTGCTGACAGAGACACATGCTGGTTCATTATGTGGGCCTATTGGAGTGTGTCACAATGGTTCATCATCTGTGCGTCTGCCAAGGTCTCATCTCTTCATAACACACACACATACCCACCCCCAACGAGTGCGAGTGCACACACACACACACACACACACACGTACATTCACACTCTTTTTGGTTCTCCCTGCCGTTCTCTCATTCTTGCTCTCACACTCCATTCTCTCTCTCTCTCTTTCTCTTTCATCTTCAGTGTCCCCTGTTTCCCTATACCCTCAATCTGTGTAATGCACTTTTTGTTCAGTCTCAATTTTCACCATGGATTTTGTTTTGGCTTCTGCTCTTTCTATTTTGGCTTGTGACTTATGCATGAAGTGGCAGTGGGTTTCTCACCTCTTACAACCAGTTTGTGTTATTCATAGCCTCTTAGAGTTTGCCATGATCCCCCTCTTCCTCAGACCAGTGATCCGTGCTGTGTCTGACTGCCAGATGCTGATGCTTTAGAGGGGTTGGTCTTTTCTGCTGGAGCAGTCAGACACAACCCACCCACCGCCATAACACCCCCACTCCTCCAAAACGTAGAATAAAAAATGCTACCTCGGAGTGGCTTTTTTTGTTTCTTGGTGGGGTGGAACCATGTCTGAAAATCAAATCCCTTGCCCTGTCTGCTCTCTCTCTCTCTCTCTCTCTCTCTCAGTGTCTTTCTCACTCTCTCTCCCTGCAGGGGTTGATCATACAGACTCACACCAGTCTGAAGAAGATTCTGCTGAGATTGCCACAGTCTCATCATCATTGACAGACGCCCTGCTGATTTCTCTCTCCTCCTGAGACTGAGGGAGTTTGTCACGTTAATCGCGGGGGAGGAGCTGAGCCAGGCGAGTGGAGCGGGACAATTGCAGCTGAAGGACCAAATCGACTCTAAAATGGAGAGTTGGGTCTGTGTGTGTGTGTGTGGGGGGATAAAAACACACACGCACAGTCCATTTTAGAGTAGACTGTCAAGTTATCTCTCTCCATCTACTTTATTTACTTCTAGATTTATAATATACTTCACATTATGTCCTCAGAGAACAGGAAGGTGACAAGGACTTAATCTCAGTGTCCCCCTTACTCAAAAACCTGAACCCCCGAACACCTAACTGGCATCTGCCAATGATGAATGCTTCATGCCAGCTATGGGGTGAATTTGACTTCTCAGCTAGAAGCTTTAGTCACTGACTTAAAGCATACTGGGCATTTATCCAATGCAGTGTCAAGTCCAACACACAATACGCTGCTCACCTGCATCTTGTGATGTTTTAAATCTTAGTGTTTAGGGATGACAATGGGATTCAGCCAATAAATTCAACACGTGGTTGAATGTTCTAGATCAGGCTTCAGGTTTTACATGGGCCCAGCTCATGTTATTGTGGAATTATTGTGGAATCTGCTTATTTAGTTCTGTGCTTATTTTTGCTAACTTGGAAGCTGCTCTGGATTACCCGTCTTCTGGGAAACCACCTGATTTGTAATACAGCCACAAGCCATCAGAAGGTGTGAAGTACTAGCACAGCTGGGTTATCAGAGATCAATTGGTCGTTGGCCACTCCTATCAGGCCTATTGTTTCTGTCTGACTCTTGGTGGGCGGTCTTCTCACTTAACCCTTAAAAACCTTGCTGCTCCCTGGAACCCTCAGAGGAGCTACACGCACAGGAAGTAAGTGATTGTCTGCTTATTTAGTTCTGTGCTTATTTTTGCTAACTTGGAAGCTGCTTTGGATTACCTGTCTTGTGGGAAACCACCTGATTTGTAATACACCTACAAGCCATCAGAAGGTGTGAAGTACTAGCACAGCTGGGTCATCAGAGATCAATTGGTCGTTGGCTACTCCTATCAGGCCTATTGTTTCTGTCTGACTCTTGGTGGGCGGTCTCAGCTGGGTATAGTCAATCATTGTTCCTATTAGCAGGAGTGACACTGAAGTGTCAGCCCTTTTGTTCAGCCCTCCTTGTGTGAAGACTGACTGGGGTAAAGACGAGCGTGTCTACCTGCGTGTGTCCACCGAGCAAGGACACCGACCTAACTAGCAAATCACCATGTCCTATTCTCTGTAACTTAATCTTCTATGCAAACTTCATCTTGCCACAATGTGTCTTTACTCCATTCCAGTTGTCTCCAGCCGTCGCAGATTCCGCTTCCACAAAAGGAAACGGATCCTTGCAAATCTCCGCTCTAGACATCATGACTCGTCATCCACGAACAACTCCTTCACAGTAGGTTTGTGGAACTGTCTGTCTGCAGTGAACAAAGCAGACTTCATTTCGGCTTATGCGAACCATCTTTCTGTGGACATTCTGGCTCTCACTGAGACCTGGATCAAACCAGAAAACACTGCCACTCCCGCTGCACTCTCCACCAACTATGCTTTTTCCCACACCTCCCGCCCATACAGGGAGGGGGTGGTACGGGGCTGTTAATATCAGACAAATGGAAATATACTCAACTGGTACCATCTGTCACATACAGCTCCTTTGAATACCATGCCATCTTGGTAACGGCACCGGTGAAAATATATCTGTGTGTTATCTATCCTCCAGGTCAAATGGGCGATTTCCTTGAGGAACTTGACACTCTGCTTTCTCCCATCCCTGAGCATGACTGTCCCATGCTTGTTCTCGGTGATATGAACATCCACTTAGACTATCCAGGTTCGGCAGAATTCCTATCTCTGATGGACTCCTTTGAGCTACAGCGGGTTCACAGCCCTCCGACTCACAGCCGGTAAGGAACTTGACCTCATTTTCACCAGGAAGTGCGCCGCTACTTCACAGACAGTTACTCCTCTACATCTATCTGACCATTACTTTATTCAGTTCAAGGTTTCCCTCTGTCAGCAACCATCTGCTCCTACTCCCTCTGTCTCTGTCCGTCGCAATCTCCGGAATCTATCTCCTACTCACTTTTCCTCCTTGGTGGCATCTGCTCTACCACCGTCTAGAACAGGGCTATTCAAAGTGCGGCCCGTGGGCCAGAACCGGCCCTTGAAACTATTTGGACCGGCCCGCGGCCCATCTATCCATGACTAATACTTTTCTTTTAAAATTACCGATCAAACTGTACTTCCGCCGATTTGCGCTTTACGCACTTTGCTCGTTTTACGGCAGGTATACTAATGCTATTTACGGCAAAGAGAAGTTCGTGAGAAAGCATGGCTCTATCCAAGGAAAAGAAACGGCGCAAAATTGACGCGGAAAACAGAAGATTTAATGACGAATGGACGGAAAAATATGCACACATGGCAAATGCACAAGGCATTCCCATGTGCCTTCTGTGTTATGATGTTTGCTCCGTGAATAAGGAATATAACGTGAAGAGGCACTTCAGTACGACACACGGGAGTTTTGACGACGAGTTTCCACTTGGATCCGAGGCACGGCGGACAAAAATAAAAACTCTTATTCAGAACTATGAGTGGAGTTCTACAACTTTGTCTCGTGCTTGTCATCGGCGGCAAAATGCAATGGCAGCTTCTCTGCGTGTTGCGTGGATATTGGCTAAGAAGAAAAGGCCACAGACTCGGATACAGTGAAAGAATGCATGCTTGCTGCAGTCGAGGAGGTGATCGCTGATCGGAAAGTTAAAGACCAGATTATTAATTCAATCCGGTCGATCCCGCTGTCTGACACTACAGCTGGAAGGCGAGTGGATCTTTTGGCCACGGATGTTTTTGACACGCTTCTCGCTCGTTTGAGGAACGCAGAATTTCTGTCTCTTGCTGTGGATGAATCTACTGACAATCAAGACGTGGCTCAATTTTGTCTGTATGTGCGCTTTCAAGATGGAGACTGTTTCAAAGAAGAGTTGTTGGGTTTAATACCACTTGAAGGACGAACCACAGGTGAAATACTTTTCGAAAAAATTGTCGCGTTTTTTAAAGACAATGGAGTGGACTTACAGAAAGTAAACCTGCTGGTTACGGATGGAGCACCCTCAATGACTGGGAAGATAAAAGGACTGTGTGCACGAATGTCTGCAGTTGCTCCGAAAATGCAGTGTCTTCACTGTCTTATTCATCAGAGCGTCCTGTGTTCACAACTTAGTGGTGAGTTAAAACAAACAATGGACTGTGTCACTGGCATTATAAACTTCATCAGATCAACATCCAGTCTGCAACACAGACTCTTTCGTCAACTACTGGCTGACATGTCAGCTGACCACACTGACCTTCTTTTGCATAACAATATAAGATGGTTAAGTCAGGCAAACTCACTGAAAAGGGTTTGTGATTTAAGGGATGAGATTATCACTTTCCTTCGAGAGTGCAAGAACAAAAAAGCTGATGCATTTTTGACAAAAATGCTTGATGTCAAATTTGCTGCTGAGATGTGCTTTCTATGTGACATTTTTCATCACTTAAATAGCCTTAATCTGGGGCTTCAGGGCAGGGACAGAACAGTGGTTGATGTTGTTGAAAAGATCACTGCTTTTCAAACAAAACTAGATCTTTTCATAGCAGATCTTAATGACAGGATGCTGCATTTTCCCACTCTCAGTGACTTTATCAAGTCAACACACAGTGCTGAAGTGACAAAGGTGATGTCAGATTTTCTGGATCATTTGAGGGGTAACTTTGCTCAGAGATGTGAAAACTTTGGCATAGCAAAAGAGTTGCTGCATGTTGTGAGGGATCCATTTACCAGCACATATTCTGTGCCTAACTTTACTGTCTTAGCTCAGTCAAGACAATGTAATATGTCACACTAGTAAAACTGCAATAGCACAAATGCTTGTGGCGGTTTATTTTGTTTAGAGCCAGTTGTAGCTAATGTGATGTTGTTGCTGTTTATTTTTTGCACTAAGAACCATGGTGTTCGTACTGTTACCTCTAATTTTGGACTTAAAGTCCAATTAAAGTTCAATATTGTATTTTAATTGAATGTTACTGTTACCTCTGTTTTTGCAATAAGAGCCAGTTGTATTGTTTTGCACCTAAATGATGTTTTGAACCTGAATGTTGGTACTATTACCTAATTTTTTGCACTAAGAACCATTGTTGGTATTACTGTTGTTTAGCTTTTTGCTGTTGCCTGAGAAGTATTTGCAACAATAAATAAGTGCTATAAGAAATAAGCAATGTTTGACTGTTTTTACATTTGATATAAAATAGTGACCGGCCCACAGGCTGGACAACCATCCAAAAATCTGGCCCCCAGGAAATAAAAAATTAAATAGCCCTGGTCTAGAAGTTTCTCTTCTTTTGAGGTTGATGATGCCACAGAGTCACTCTGTTCTACGCTAAGATCCTGCTTGGATCGTGTGTGCCCTCTGTCTACCAGACCCGCACGACCCACTCGGTCTCATGCGTGGCTTAATGACTCACTTCGGTCAATGCGCACTAACCTCAGAGCTGCTGAAAGGAAATGGCACAAAACTAAGAATTCGGCCGATCTAACACAATTCCAAGTACTACTATCTTCCTTCTCATCCAGTGTCACTGCTGCGAAAAAGGCTTTCTATCATGACAAGATTAACAACGCCACGGACACCAAGAAACTCTTTTCCACCTTTAAATCTTTACTAAACCCACCTCCTCCAACTAACCTCACAGCTGACACTTTTGCTGCATTCTTCACTAACAAAGTTGCAGCTATTAGTAGTCAGTTCTCAAACCAATGTACAGAGGTTCCTTCTCCTAGCCTCTCTAAACCAACTGCTTCCTTTTCTTCTTTCACTCCTCTCTCCGAGGCAGAGGTGTCTAAGCTTCTCAGACAGCCGGCCTACCTCTTGTCTTCTGGACCCTATCCCAACAACCCTTCTTCAGGCCATAACCCCCACCATTGTGACAGCAACCACCCATGTGCCAAACAAGCCATACATCATGACATCAGTATCAAGATCGACTCCCTGTCTGTTTCTCCCACCAAAGTGGCAAGAAACCTAGGTGTCATGATCGATGACCAACTGACCTTTGCAGATCACATTGCCTCTGGCTCGGTTGTGCCGTTTTTCCCTATTCAACATAAGGAAGATCAGGCCATACCTAACCCAACATGCAACCCGGCTCCTGGTTCAGACCCTGGTTATCTCTCGTCTTGACTACTGCAATGTCCTCCTATCAGGCCTACCAGCCTGTGCGGTGAGACCACTACAGATGATCCAGAATGCAGCTGCACGTCTGGTCTTTAACCAGCCAAAAAGGGCACATGTCACACCTATGTTCATTGAACTTCACTGGTTGCCCTTGGCTGCTCGCATTAAATTCAAGGCACTTATGGTGGCCTACAGGGTGAATGATGGCTCTGCTCCCATCTACTTGAATACTCTTCTGAAGCCCTATGTCACCCGACGACCGCTACGCTCCTCTAAGGAACGTTTTCTAGCATGGCCAACACCTTGTGCAGGTCAATCCAGACTCTTCTCATATCTGGTTCCGCACTGGTGGAATGACCTCCCAAGTGCTACCAGATCAACTGATACCCTCTCCACCTTCAAGAAACTCGTGAAGACCCAGCTCTTCCAAGAATATCTCCTGGCGTAAATTTTGAGAATGCATTTAATAATTTAATTTCTCTACACTGCGTTACACTATTGCACTTTCAACTTAAAATAGTGCAGATTCTATGTTAGCAATATGCACTCCTTGTTAGTTATTTCATTGTGTTGTAGCTTGAATGTTATCCTCTTTTGTAAGTCGCTTTGGATAAAAGCGTCTGCTAAATGCCTAAATGTAAATTTATGTCAGTGAATTTCAGTGACTTAATCTACTGTGAGATCCCAATTATATTACATTATAGTACATTAGTTACATTTAAGCAGAATGAAAGTGCAGTAGTGTAACGCAGTGTAGAGAAATTAAATTAAGTGCATTCTCAAAATTTACGCCAGGAGATATTCTTGGAAGAGCTAGGTCTTCACGAGTTTCTACACCACTTGTCAATCATTTAATAGTCCGTGCAGCCATTTCACACTATTCATAGTAGTTAAAAATTGGTAGACGCTCCCTGCGTTTACCAAACGGCAGTTGATGGGATGCTGGAGGACCGAGGGGAGGAGCAGTCGTTGCAGTAACAACATCCTGGACATAAGGGACTAGCGGCGCACATAATGAAATAAGGGAGGTGGAAACTAGCTAAAGATCCCTTCGCGGACGGACTTGAAACGATGGACATATTCTTCAAAGAAATGAATTCTGAAGGAACTACACTGGATTGTTAACGTAAACCGCGGAATTACCCACAAGCACATGTGAGATGATGCGCAGAGAAACGGTCTGCTACAGAATAGCAAGCTAACGTTAGATGCCTTTACTGAAAAAGGCGCAGTATTTAGCAATGCAGGCCGGCGAATTGGCATTAGCGACGAAACCTAGTAGTAACATTTATGCACGGGCATATTGACGTTGATATATGTTTATCGCGCAGCCGATTTAACTGTAAATACCCTGGCTAGTCGAATCGGCGGGTCATCCAGCCATTCTTTGGAGACACCGCGGTTATCAGCGACGCAGGCCTGTTGAAAAGAGCCTCTCAATACACTGAGATATTCAACCCAACCGATGTTTTATGCCGCCAGCATAATGTAACGGAAACTTTATTCTTCAGAGGATAAGGTTGTTCATTATCACAACTTCGAATCGCTGGGAACACTGTAATCCTGATGGCAATGCGACTGTCGTTAGGATATACATTTTTCAGTTTGTTTGTTTTTCGATGTTTTTGAAGAGGAAGTCACTTGTGTTCAGTATACTCGACATATATGCTGTAGTCAGGAAATCTAACAAACATCCAAGCAACGCTGACCTCACAGGCTTTGAAATCGCCGTGTCTTTTCGTTAAACTTGACGTGTTGATCTGCTGTTGGGGATGGATCAGTCGACAATGTTGGAATTATTTTCGCGGTAAGTGGAAATATTAACTAGCTCATTGTGCTTTTTCAAAGTCGTTTATTAATTTTGTTTATGGAATGAACAGTTGCAGATAAAGACTGCAGGAAGCTCAATAAACGATGAATTGTAAAGAATTGATCCTGCAAAATGGCACTTGGCTCGCATAGAGGGTAGCCTAAGCCAGAGATCTTGCGATAGGCTATCATGAGTCAGTGAAGTAGCTCTTGTATGGTTCCCTAATATAATCGGAAGTGGAGGACGACGGCACTCGAATCGAAAGCATTTCGTTTATTTCCAAAGTGACTTCGAATAAAGACAGATTATAAGTGAAACAGACACGTTTGTAAGGCCAACCTACTTATCCCGCCCTGTGTTTGGGGTAACCTATCACTCGCGCCAGCAGGTGTTCAACGTGGCGTCACTTGTCTTGTTCGAGCTCTTTTTCTACCTGTCAGACACAGACCAACTGACGTTAGACTGGTGAGTCAGTGTAGTATCTGTCTTCAGGAAATATAAAACATTACTATTCAATTCATTTCTTTTAAGAGGTTCGTTCGAACTGGAGTAATGTTTGTCCTCCGCTTTGTTTTTTTGGTTTCTGCCACGTAATTACTTATACCTATTATCAGATTAGACGCGTGAATTTTAATGCAGCCAAACTTCTAATCTCGTAACGTTAGACCTTTATTTTGCGTTACTGAAAAAAGAGACATCTGGTGTTACGTGCTAATGTTACTTTCTACCTTGTTTCCAGGATGATGAAGAACATATAGCTGATGGCAAGTCATTTCTGGAGTCAAGGAGACCGACACAATTTGGAATCTGAGCACACATTAGCCGGAATGAGATAAAAGCGCGGCGTATGCAAGATAACCTTGACACTTGTCCCTTCAGATTCCAATTAGAATACAAAACATGACCACACCGGCTCTCTTGCCTCTCTCGGGCCGCAGAATACCAACTCTCTCGCCGGGTGCGTCCTCGTTCCCCCACCACAGGGCCACCCTGCGACTCTCCGAGAAGTTTATTCTCCTCCTCATCCTCAGTGCCTTCATCACGTTATGCTTTGGAGCATTCTTCTTTCTCCCGGATAATTCCAAACAGAAGCGCTTCGACCTGGGCTTGGAGGACGTCCTGATACCGCACATTGAACCCGGGAAGGAAGGCAAACATAGCGGCGGCCAAGTGATCATCCACAGCCCGGGAGGGCACGATGAGCACCGACACAAGTAAGCCTCTCTTCTTTCCACTCTTTCTGTACATAGGCCTAATATATTGTTATCGGTTTTAGTGGATTAGAGGACCACAGTAATATTTAGTTTAGCTCTTTATTATTTACATTTTGAGCTGATTTCCTGCAAAGGTGCGAGGTAAGTAACAGAGCAGTCAGTATATTGATCTGCCAGGTGCCCAGGGCGGTGAAACCTCTTCAGGCATTTATCTTTTCTGCCACACTCCAATATGCAACAGAAAGCAAGACCTTGCCATGCTGTGTCATGTTGTCATTTTGCCTTGAATTTACAGGTTTTATCATAAAAGCCTTTTGGCTCTGTGTGTGAAAATATCAGTCACTTGTTGGCTACTGTAATAGTGATATACATATCTGATATGTAGAATTATCAGTACCTCACACTCTCACAGTTGCTCAGCTGTGGAGCTAATACAACGGTTCAGTTTAATATGGTCATATTTCACCTGTCTCCCCTTTTTGTGTGAAACATGTCATCAATTTGTCCCTCACTCAGCCAGGCCATGGTGTGCTGCTGATTACAGTCGTGATAGTGGGGTGGGGTGTCACTCGTCACTCAGCTAAATGACACATTAATGAGACACGTTCCATCCGTCAAATCACAGGAGACCGCCCAGGCATTCTTGTGACAATATTCCCCTGGTTTCCAGAAGCTGATTGGGCAGAATCACAAGCTGGCCTGTTTGTTCGACTGCTCCCCCTTTGACTGCTTGTGTGGCTGATTCAAAAAACACTCATGGGCGGGGGGGAGGTGTTCACCCTGTCTGTGTGTGTCTGGGTGTTCATAGTTTAATGGCTCTAACCCCGACTGGACACCATCTCCGGCACCATACAACACTGCAAAAGTATTTAAAGGTCTGTAGGACCTCCAGTGCCCCCTCTTCCTTCCGGGACAATAGAAGCTTCCCAACTTCCATTACGCAATTGCAGTAGTTCTCCGATTGGTGGATTGGGAAAAGGAAGAAGCCAGTTTGGCTGAGTGAGTGATTTGGAAATGATGAATAGTTGGCAATGTTGGCAGTGTTTGGCAATGTGCCCCGTGACCAGGTGATAACCATAACAAACTAGATCACTGCTTACTGAGCTGCAGTTGTGGATTGGATCACAGAGATTTATCCTTTTCTGGTAATTGCCATACTTGGTAATATTTTGGCCCTCTGTTTGTGGTGAAATAGCTTAGTTGTTGTATAATTAACTTATTTATTTGAGCTTAGTTTTTACGTTACATGCCCTCCATGAACACAGGGTTTTACAAACGCACACACACACACACACTATAACCTTTACACACACACACGCACGCATAAACATTCATCTAATTTTCCTAATTGTGTAGACTAATCTGTCAAAGTCCTGACAGTGCTAATTATTCATGCTCTTCATGGCTGCACTATGTCCTCTTTTTTTATCTTTATCATATCTCTTACACACACACACACACACTGCCTGGAGTCCTGGTGTTCTCCTGCTGTGTGGAGGGAACCTGCTGGATTTGATAATACCAGAGCAAGGACAGAAGTAGGCCACCTGTGTTGGCCAGTGGTTTGTGTGTGTGTGTGTGTGAAGGAGAGAGAGCGAGAAAGAGAGGTTTTGATTTGCATTGTCTGCATCTGTGTGGTTGTGAGTTGCTTTACAGGGTTATGAAAAGATGGTTAACGCTCCAGACTTCAACCTCCTGGGTGATTGTTTTATGTCCTGGATTTGCAGTGTAGGCTGTTTAGATTGAAGGTTTGCAATGCCAGTGGTTGACCTGAATGGCTATTCTCAGGGAGGAGAGGGAGGCTGCCTTTGCAAATGTGGCGTCCATTTGAATAGAGTGCACACACGCTTACGAGTCTTGTCTGTTAGGTCAAAGCCACAGGGAAAGAAATACGTTTGTTTGTGTGTCTTCTTTCTTTCTCGCCTTCCTTTCCTCCATCCCCCCAATCACTGCTTCTGCTTTTAGTTTGATACGCTTTCATCGCGTCCTGTGGACCTTTTCCCCTGTGTTTCTGATCAGCATTTATTTGTGTGTGTGTGTGTGTGTGTGTGTGTGTGTGTGTGTTTACATTGCTGCTGCTGCTGCAACCACCACACTGAACGTGGTCGCAAAGCCTGAGGCCTAATGGTGGTAAACTGTAGGCACTAGGGTGTGTGTGTGTTGAGGATGGGGAAGGATCACAATGTTTGTGGTGAGTTGAGATGGCAGCGTACATGGCAGAGCGACTGCCAACTGGAGCTAGGTGGGCAGAGGCCAGAGTTCATAAAACCAGGTCAGGGGCCCATATGCCACTCTGTGTGAGTGTGTGTGCTCTCAGTTTCTGTAGATTCAGTCATTTTTTTCCTCTTTATTTCAGTGTTTTTCAGATGTATTCACTTTATTTCTAAAAAAGTTTTTGCATACTGTAGTACTGTTATATTTAAGCTTTTTTGGCGTATATGCAAAGTGGTG
The DNA here is from genome assembly GCA_015244755.2 of Tenualosa ilisha. NCBI lineage: Eukaryota > Metazoa > Chordata > Actinopteri > Clupeiformes > Clupeidae > Tenualosa > Tenualosa ilisha. Next base: position 117,388 of record PYXC01000047.1, on the reverse strand, counting down.
TTGGGGGTGTTTGCGTGTCGGGGGTATTTTTAAAAAATATGGATTTACTCCCCCCCCCCTCCGTTGGGCTTACTGGGACGTATCTTCAGTTCTTTAAGCGTGTGTTTTAGGCTGACTCAGCAGCAGCAGGGCATTAGTGGCCATCCAGTCTCCTTCCTCAGACAGGCACCTGGATTACCCAGCAGCCACTGAGGTGGGGAAGAGGAAGAGTGGAAGGTGTTGAGGGTAGATGGAAGAGGCAAGGACTGAAATGGGAGGAAGATGAGAAAATGGGATCTAGCGAGTATGAAATCTAGAGCTACTTTGAAATTAGTTGAAAATCACTTCATAAAAACTCCAGAGAACTGGGACGATGTCCCTGCTGATGTCCCCTCCTTGTTTCACCCATTTTCTGTGCAATGGAGTGCACAATGGAGAGGTCAAACTGTGTGTGTGTGTGTGTGTGTGTGTGTGTGTGTGTGTGAGTGAGAGAGAGCGCTTTGTTAGTGGTGAGATGTGATGCTCTGGCTTCACACTGAAGGTGCCTCAGGATGAAAGAGATGGTGTGTGTGTGTGTGTGAGTGTGTGTGACAATGATTGAAAGGGTAATGGAGAGGAAGGAGTGAATGCATGTGTGTGTGAGGGACATGGGTGTGAAAGTGGGAGAGAGGGGGGGGCATGTAAAACTGGACAGGTGGGTGCGCGAGTGTGTGTATGTGTGTGTGTGTGTGTGTGTGTGTGTGTGTATCGTGGAGTGGAACAAGCTCTACTCTGATTCCTGCCATTCCCAAGCACCAGTGGTGCACAGATCTGCCCCCACACCCCTCATCTCTGTCTTTATGTATTGCCTCAACAGACCGCCAGTGCAGTCTAATCCCTACTCGACTTAAACTGGTGTTGTGCACATACACACACACACACACACACACACACACACACACACACAGCATGAGCGTACGCAGAAGCACATACACAGATTTTCACCATTGAAGTAGATTGAACCAGGGTTGGGATTAGTTCATGAAAATAAAGAAAAGGCCTGTGTGTGTGTGTGTGTGTGTGTGTATGTGTGTGTTTTGTGTTTGATTCTGTGTGTGTTTTATTCATGCAGGGAGCACTGTTGAGATTATCTGGTGTAATAGTGGTGATGTCTCATGGCCCACCCACACACGGCTACAAGAATAGGCCTATCTGTGTGAATATTCATCAAGGCCATTCATACACCAGTCACCTTGAGCTGTGTGTGTGTGTGTGTGTGTGTGTGTGTGTGTGTGTGTGTGTGTGTGTGTGTGTGTTTACGTGTATGTCTGTGTCTACTTAACAGAGATGCACCTTGAATGCCTCTCCATTGTAATGTGTGGTGGCCTGTGACCACTGTGTTTAAGCGACTGAAAAACAAAGCAGTCCCACATGTCACACTTGCAGACCCCCCCCCCCCCATGTTAATCCCCCAAACCCAAAGCAGTGGATGTATGTGGGGCAGTTATGCAAGGCTTTAAGCCTACCCTCCTTGGGAAAGGCCAAAGACAGGCCTGCTTGGTTCTTGTGGTTTTTGCTTGTTATTTGGCTCCACCTAAGTCGGACGGTAGGTTATTTAGAACAATGTACAGCACTGATTTGAATTCAGTTCAATTCAGTTTTTTTACAGCGACTTTTACAGTAGTATTGTCTCGTGGCGCCTCACAGAAGGAGCACCCAAGAGCAACAGGGGCAAGGAAAAACTCCCTTATGTTTAGTTAATCTAGGAAGAAACCTTGGGTAGATCCACGACTCAAGGGGCTAACCCAACTGCCAGGGGTCATGGAGAAAAATTACAATCAGTAGTAACCATGACAGACTATAAGTTGCCTATGGTTTTAGCTAAGGTTCATACTCATTTGAAGCCTTGAGGAACCATTTCTAGTTCTGAAGCACACTTCCAGCGTAGGAACTAAATCTACCCTCTCTCTCCCTCTCTCTTTCTCTCTCTCTCTGCATTTTGTGCCAAGACGGTGGGCGCACGCTCTTGCTAATCCGAGGATGTGTGCGTACTGAGTGATATGAATTGTCGAGGTCTCTGGTGGTGGGGGGATGAAGCGGTCGGCAATGCCGAGGATGAAACTCTGAGCTCGGTCCGTACAAGCTTACAAGCTGCCCACTCATCATCTGCGCAAGCTTGCGCCAGTGTGTTTTTCAGGAACTGGCCCAAGGCGCCCTGCTGCTCGGTCACTGCTGTCATCAGACGTCGGAAAGCTGTCAGTCTCCGCCATCTCCCAGGCAACATTGGAGCCCTTTTCGATCTACTCGAGAACTGATTGGCTCATGGCTCTCTTTCTGTGGAAATCACAAGCTGCTGTTATGTGAGTTAGTCACATCCTCCCTCTACTTTGTTATTTCATTTTCTTCCACAAGTTAGGGAATTCAAACAAGAAAGACAAGATTAAGACATTGGTAAATTACCAGAGTTGCATTTCCATGCATGATGAGGGAGATACGGAATTAACATTAGGAATTTCACTTGTTGATCTCAAGTGTTCAGGGAGTACCACTTTTTTCCCCACCAGACAGTTACTGTTTTCCCTTTATTTTAGGCACATTTGACGTAATGTTGTAAAGATGTGATTCTGAGGTATGGTTTTAGCAGCGTGGCTTTGAAGTGCGCAAAGCAGTCGGTACATTAGAACACGTCATAAAAAGAGAAATGCCTAATAGCGCTTGTGCACTGCACAGACGGCAGAGACTTTACTGCGATACCGACGGACATCTGCCATTGCCATTGATTCTGCTGGCGATTCAACGTGTTAAATGGCCACTATCAGATGTGCAGCCATCAGCTTTGTGTGCGTGCGTGCGTGCGTGCATGCATGCATGTGTGCGCTGTTACAATGTTGCTCATGCTCACGGCCTCTCTGTTAGTGACTCTCTTACTGACTCTGGCTTTCTGTCCCACATTCACTGTCACGCACTCCCTGTCCCACTCACTCCTCTGGCTGTCAGTCAGATGAGACACCCTACGCCTAAGTTGTGGTTTCTCCAGTCAGCCACATACCCACATGCTAGGCCTCAGGCTACTTCCAGATTAATGCAGATTCATTCTGCACATGTAAATCGAGCTATCGGCAATAACCGAGCTAATGATTTAACTGGAGTGTCCGAGTAATCCAAGTATACATGTGTGGGAAGAAAACTGAGTTATTGACCAAAGTGCGATACGCTCCTGTTTGCGTTTTTTTTTTTATCATCCTGGTGCTACAGGCGAAGAACCCCAAAAAATAGCTTTTGTGACTAAAACAAAGATGCTAGATGCAAAACCACAAACCTCCAATGTACGTTTGAAGACTACGGGGATATTTGATGGAAATATGAGAGATTACCAATGCTGCAGCACTGTATATTTTGTACATACTTTACGTTTGATTGTTTTGCTTGTGAGACACGCTGTACGTACTGCAAAGGACAGCTATTGTCACCAGCAACTGTTGTTGTTGTTGCCAGAGCCCGTTTACGGACCTCTGTGTCTTTGTCATTTGAGGGCGGTGTGTCGGTCCAATCTTAGCTGCTGCCTGCCTACCTGTTGAGAGAAAGGCAGTTCCAATTGGATTATCTGGATGTCTTAGCTCAGTTATGAGTAGGCTGGTTCAGTTAGATTTCAGCCGGACTTAGGTGTATACATATATTTTAAAAGTTTGATTTTTAGCTAGACTAAGGTAATAATTTGTTTTTCTCTTAGTACATGTAAATGTACTGATTAATGTGCTGTTAACCTTGCTGCCTGTGCTGACTATAGTTTAGTTTAGTTAAAATCTGCTTCTACAGTGCAAAAAAGGACGAAATATGCAGAGAAGCGAATTCTTGAAGACCTGTGTGTGGACAGAGATTGTTTCTGTTTTAGCCCCCCACGCTTTGTTGCAGATTCATATAATTCTGCCTTAGTCTGGACGTAGCTTCACCCTCATAACCCCCCACCCTATCCCCTCCACTCTCACCGCTACCTCCTCCGTCTCTCACACCAGGCCTGTAGAGGAGTTCTTATATCTGTCTGGAGCACACTGTCTGTTGTCATGTACTGTGAACTGCTGGGGAGGCGGCACTGCACGAGTGCACTGAGAATATTCATGCATGTAGAACAAATGTATACTGTAGTGCATATGGTGTGCATTATGTAGATGCAAGTGTGTGTAAGCTAGATGATATGTTCTCCTTCTGCTTGGAGCCTGCAGGTAATCCTATGAGCCTTATTGTGTGTGTGTGTGTGTGTGTGTGTGTGTGTGTGTGTGTGTGTGTGTCCCAGCTGGGGCCCTTGACTGTATCTATATTTAGCTGCCTGGGCCCTGTGAATGACCGCTAGCCCTGTCAGCACTCATGATTGTAGTGGCTGATGCTTGCTAATTTGTTATGTGAGGAGCCGTCTCAGAAAGATGTAATCTATGTGTCTTTGTCCTGCAGATTCTCATCATGTTGGAAAAACTAATGCATGCTTTGAAGACTGTGTGTGTGTGTGTGTGTGTGTGTGTGAGAAGGTATATATTTTTAATTTTATTTATAAATGGACCACAGCTTGGTGGAACATGGCATTCTACACACACACACTCACACACACTCTTTATCGATAGACCTCAATTGAGTTCCTCTTGTGTGTGTGGTAGGTCTCATCTGTAGATTGCCTTTAAAGAGTGTGAGTGGGCTAGTTAGAGAACGACACATGATCTGCTGTGCAAGCACACACACACAGTTGCAGACTGGAGGATTCATTAGTGCCAGCCTGCCTCCCATCGAGTGGGAGACAAGATCATCTCTCAACTCTGGTGTGTGTGTGAAATGTTCTCTCATTCGTCACATAAACACCTCTTCTTGCTCATTTTCTCTTTCCATAATCTTCCCTGCAGTCCTCCTTTTTCCCCTCCCTCTCTCCCTCGGAATTCTTGTCCTCTCAGCTCTTTTGTTCTACATTCTTCTAACTTTTCTTTTCATCACATCTTTCCTCCTCTTCTCACCCTCCATGGTCTTTCTTTCTTTCTTTCTTTCTTTCCCTCCCTCCTGTCCTCCATAACAGTCATGCTACAGGTATTTTTCTGTGTAAAGTTCATTTGGGCACAGATCTACTGGCCAGTCCAGTGCAGAGAATAACTGCAGCTCCTTGACAATAGGCTATATTTCAGTATTACACCACCTCCCTTCCCTTTAAAATGCTGCAGATTACTGTTTTTTTTTTCTACTTTCTACTCTTTCCTGTTTCAAACTGGTTTCCCTACAATGGAATGTTTTCTTGGAATGGCTTTGCCCTACTCGGTCGTTTAGGATGACTGTGCATCAAAGCTGGTCTCTAAGCAGCTCTGAAAAAGCGTTAACCTCGCCTCAGAACAACAGCGCTGAATGAAGATGACAAGAGTGGGACTCTCTTAAGCAAAAAGAAAAAGAAGGAAAGCACATTGCGTATCGTGTAATCCCACTGCTTGCAGGAATACACTGCTAAAATAGGCTAAATCTGACTGAAAAGAAGGATGCAAGATCATTGTAATTTGCTTAAGTTCTGTCATTTTCCGCTGCAGTTGTACCCGTTATGTGCCTGTCTCTGTTTTTTTTTTTTCCTTTGTACCCCTCTATTCTCTTCTATGCTCACTGTTGTTCTCTGGCCATCTTAAGCCATATCTCCTGCTCTACCAGGGCTAAGGGACTGATTAAAAGTTTATCCCAGTGCAGAGTGTATAGCATGGGATCAGCTTGGGCCATGGCCAAGCTTATTGGCAGGTTATTGTCATGTTACCGGATGAAGGAGCAGTGACTAATTGCCATGGTGTGACACAAGGTAGCACAATCCTAACAAAGACTGGTATTTAAGTTGTACATATTAAAGTAATGGTCTGGGGCCCTGCACCCTAATGCACTAAAACCAGGAAGGAAACGAATGTCTTTCTGTAAGGTTACCATGAAGACCTGACCTGCACAACACCTGCTTCCTCTTTCTTAAACTTTTTTTGTATGGGGAAGTTTGCAGTCCCTTTTAAACACATGAATGCAGTCTTTTCAGTACTCACTGGAGTCGTGGCATCTTATTATCGGTGATACGAGTTCACCATGGGATAGATTAGCACTTCAGAATTTCTCAGTTTGCTCTCATTCGCCTACAGTGTCATCACTCCAGAATATCAATAAGTGGTTGAAAATGTATCCAGTGATAGTGGGATGTGACAGTCCTCATTTGTCCTTATTCAAAATGTCTGTGCTGCATTACCAGAGTGCACATTAACCTCCATCCCTGAAGAGGCTCAGGAGACGAGGCTGAGCTCAGCGCTCTAGTGCTCCTCCTGCTTTGTTTAGGTTTAAGCATGTATGCGTGTCTACCCTAACACACTGTGTGTGTGTGTGTGTGTCTGTCTGGATGCCTGGGAGTGTGATATTTGCATACATATACAGGCATAACTGTTTATTTTTGTGTGATAGGAAAGGACTGGCATACTCTTTGTTTGTTTGTTTGTGTGTGTGCTTTTGTGAGTGTGTGTGTGTGTGTGTGTGTCGCTGATTCTGCTAGAGCCAGCTATCTGTGATGAGTCATGCTTTCAGTATGAGGTGAGAGCACTTTACCAACGTGTGTGAATAAGTGATGTGAATGGTAAATGACACTGACAACGGTGATGACGATGGTAATTGATGTGTACTGTAATACATAATGCCATATCTGTGACTGTCCCTAAATGTCTATGTAAATGTCAAGGCTGACTGTGTGTGTGTGTGTGTGTGTGTGTGTGTGTGTGAGAGAGAGAGAGAGAGATACACAGTGTCTACATGAATAATGCAACTCCAGTTGCCCTTCTTCTTGCCTGAGACAACAGCCTTTGTCTGCTCTTCTCGTCTCTTTCTCTTCCTCTCATTTCTTTATCTCTCTCTCCACCCAGTTCTCTCTCTCTCGTGTCAGTCTGTGCCAACTTTGCATGCCAGTTTCCACCCATCATCCCAGTTTGACCAGCCAGGTTCCAGACATGAGCCAGGCCACAGAGAACCATATCAGTCCAGGTGTGTGTATGTGTGTGAGAGAGACAGAATGATAGAAGAGGATCAATGTAGGCAAAAAAGAGAAGAGAAAAAAGAGGGATGGGGAGAGATGAGGGAACGGTTGAGAGTGGGAGACAGAGAGGGATGGAACGAGCCCGAGATGAGGCCATTTCACTGGTGATTGGATTAGCAGCAGCTGGTCCATGTGTTCCTGCAGATATCACAGTCACTGGTGAAAGGATTGGGGCTTGGTTTGTGAATGTTGTGCTGGGAGTAATGTTGTGACGTGTACTAAACTGTTTTGGTGTGTTCTGTCATGTTCAAATGTGGATTTTAGATTAGCTTTGCCATACTGTGTGCATGCATGCACGCAAGTTTTTAGGTCTAACACTATTCCTATAGAGTAAGCAGATGTCCTGTAGGGTAGCTTTGCAGAGTTGAAGCTCCATACCCATCCTACTGATGCCAGCCCAGTGGATTTGTCGTGGAACCTTCAGAATCAGTATTGGGGCCTACTCCTTAGCACCTGCCGTCATGTTAGCAGGAGTTCCTCAGGGGCCCACCTTGGGACCGCTACTTTTTTCTCTGTACATGCTCCTTCTAGGTCAGATGATAAAATATAATATCCAAAGCGACTTACATTTTGTCAACTATCAATTGTTCAGGGCCAGTCTCCCCGAAAGCAACTTAGGGTTAAGCGCCTTGCTCAGGGGCACAATGGTGGCAGCTGGGATTCGAGCCCACAACTTTTCAGGCCACTTGTATGCTAGCCAGGCTCCTTAACTGCTACGCTCCCACCGCCCCACATCATTGCTATGCTGATGGTCTCCAGCTGTATATACCTCTATCCCTTGGTAGTCATTGCCCTATAACTGGGCTGAATAGTCACATCCTTGATATAAAGAATTGGCTAGCGCACAGCTTCTGACAATTAAATGAGGGCAAAACTGAGGTTGTTTTGTCTCCCTAAGCAAACTGAACTTCTGAGGGGAAGCCTGTGTCCCTTAACTTCTAAAACACAGGTTCAAAAGTTTCTTTTGACAAGTTTGACAAGAAGATAAAGGCTGTAGGCTAACTTTTTCCAACTCGGAACTGTTGCTTTATAATAGAGTCAGTAAATCTTCCCTTCCTTTCCTTTCCAATCTACAGCTGGTCCAAAATGCAGCAGCCAGACTGCTCACTGATACAAGAGAATGAACATATCACACCCAACCTGACAGCTTTGCATTGGCTCCGTGTTAAATACAGTTTCTGGTACAAAGTGGCACTGATTGTTTTTACAGCCTTGAATGATCTAGTGCCATTGTATGATGTTGACATGCTATTCCCATACACCCCAACGTGAACCTTAAGGTCTGCTTCACAGGCACTTCTTCCACATTTCATGGTCTCGTCTGGCACAGAATGGGGACCAGGCTTTTAGTGTGTTTGCTCTAAGGCTATGGAACAATTGATGTGGTTTTCACCAAACAAAGTGAAATCCACATCATCTGTGACTGGTTTTAAATCTTCACTTTAGACACCTGTTCCAGCTTGCGTTTGACAGCCACTAATCCTGCATGTGATTTCTGGATGGTCTCTTCCTCCTTGTGCTGGATCATTGTCTTTGTCACTGTCATTGTCCTCTGTTGTTTTTCTGTACAGCTCAGGCTGAAACTTAATGTGTTGTTGTTTTTTTTTTTTTTTTTTTTTTTTTTCTTCTTTTTAAATTATTTTCTTTCATTCACTGGCTGTAAAGCACTTTGGTTGTAAATGTGCTACAAATATATTTTACGTACTTGCCTACATTCACCACGAGTGATCAAATTGGTCTCCTCCTGTGGTCAAGGTTTAGTCTTTGATTGCTGCCAGCGTGTGCACGCCTTCTCAGGAAGTCCGAGCCAAATTGGCCATTTTCACCTATGTGATCAAATTTGTCTTTTCCCTCATCTTTTGGGGGGGGGGGGGGCGGATTTGAAGCTGCCACTGCCCTCTTCCCCTCACGTCTCCCACCACTGCAGTCTGTCTTATCTCCTGTAAATCTCCCATATGTTGTTAAATGGGATATTGGAGATGACTCCAGCGCCTGACCTTATCGCTCAGAGCCGGGAGCGCGAGAGATTACGGTGCAATCAAAGCCAAGGTCAAAGGGTGACTTTGCCACAGGCCATTGTGCATGTATCAACCGACGTGGGTAGTATTATAAGTGGTTTGGATGATGAGGGACTGTTCCCTCTGTGATTAAATGTGTCCTATCAAGCCAGAATGCAGAGCTGTGGCAGTGGGTTACTGCAGCTGTGGCAGAGGACGGATGCCAATGCTCGGTAATTTGGTGGAGTCACTAACACATTTGAGGAGATGAGAAAGCAAGAGAACATTCATCAGCAAAGAGGACTGCATCTACCAGAGCAATGAAACTGACAAGTGATTTCTATTTGGGCCATGGCGAAACTGCAATGTGTTTTCCGTTAAAATGCGCATATTTAGGTGCACATCGATGCAGCCTTGCCATTTACTCCCGTGGTTTTTCTGTCGTCTCAGTCTGTCTTTTTTTTTTTTTTTTTCTTAGTTCGTTCACATCAATTTTCCTCCTGTTCCTTCTCCTCTCATTTGCCTCTCCTACTCCGGTTAGCTCACTCATTCTGTTGTGCTCGTCGGGGCTGAGCTTGCCAGAGTGTATCGCTTAGCTTCTGTCCCTCAACTTCAGCAGTGAAATGGAGCCAAGCTTTCTGTAAAGACTACAGAGAGAGGGAGAGAGAGTCTGTTTATGTGTGAGAAAGAGAGAGTCTGTGGATGTGTGTCTAAATGTCTGTAAGTAAGTGTGAGAGAGAGAGATTGAAAGGGAGAGAGAGAGAGATTGAAAGGGAGAGAGAAAAATAAGTACCAAAAGGAAACAAAATGAGTGATGGTGTCAGGGATAAAATGGGGTGTGTGAAAGGGAGCTGAAAGAAAGAGAAAGGGACCATAAGGCCCATAAAAGAACAAAAGAAGAAAGGAGCAGGTGATGTGAGAGAGAGAGGGGAGAGCGGAGAACGACAGAATGAGGCATGGTGACTGTTCGAAAGATCGGAGTCTGAGAGAGTAGAATGGTGCTGGCGGAACTTTCTGAAAATCTTAGACGTACGCGAGAGAGTTGGAAATCTGACACCTGTCTCAATCTCAGGTGGCTGTCTCCCGCTATAACAGCAGGCCCAGAGGCCTGTTACGAGTGCAGACACACACAGCATACACCCATTCTCAGAAACACACACACACGTGTGCGCGCACACACACACACAGATACGCACACTCTCATAGGAAGGCGTGTTGTCTTCCTATTGTCATCCTTCATTAAGCCAAGTGGGTCAGTGCAAAACCAGGACATACCCAGAGACGGTAAGAAGAGAGGAAGCACAGGGAGAGACGACGTCCACACTAGCACACTGGGGGGGGGGGTGATGAGGAAGAAGAAACAAAAGAAAAAGGGAGGGGAAAAAGACAGTCAATGCAAAAAAGTATCAAGGAAGAAAGAAAGGAACAATTGGAGAAAGATTAAGACTATGTACGGAAGAAAACGAGAAGGAAAAAGTGACGCAGTCGAAAGGAGGAGAGTGTTTTGAAGAGACCCAGACCTTCCAGCTTGGCTTTGAGGGCCATTGAAGCCTGACTAACCCCACTTAGAAGGCCACAGCGGGGGCCCGATAGCGTCGGCTGGCTGTTCCCAAGAGCGCTCTCTGTTTGAGGGGCCGCTCACTCGGCCAGCACACAAACACACGGCCCACTCTCACGATATCCCCTTTTCTGAGACGGGCCAGACTCTAGCTAGCAGGCAAGTGAAAGAAAGAGAGAGAGATGAAATGATTGTGTGGGATTGAGTAAGGGTTGGAGAGGGAGAAAAGGAAAAAGGGAGTGAAATAACTGTCGAAAGAGGTATGGAGACTTTTGGATCGGGGGTATAAAGGAAATCTGAGCAGTTAAGCGGCATTGTTTTTTTTAGCCTGTGGGTGAATTAGTGCGTGCGGTAACTCCATCTCAGGGACTCCATTACAGATCTCTTGTGCTTCACAGAAACTCAACAACAGAGAACTCCATTTTGGCTCTGTGCCCTGCAGTGTCTGTCTGAGGGACTCTGTTGTGGTTCTGTGCCCGTTCAGGAAATGCTGTTTTGGCTCTCCACCGAAAACAAAACTCCACCCGAGGGACCCCTACTTTAGGTCATCGCCATAGTGTTGTTAACTCTGAAATTATTGCACAGTTATGACTCCATGTAAGAAATGTCATTTTTTGGACAAGGGGGTTCTTTGGATGTGTGTCTATTAAGGCGATGCATTATGGCCTCGTGTCTGTGTGAGACCCTGTATCCCACTGAAATTATGTCGGCAGAGACGCCATGTTGGCTCCACACTCAACAGTTACTCAATCTGAGAAAGACCATTACAGCTCAACTCGCTACCCTCTCACCAGAAGACCCTGAGCACTGCTGCATCTCTGTGTTTTATATCACTGGATCAAAATCTTTCTGTCACTCTTTCATTCGTTCTTTCTTTTCTCTGCACACACCCCCCTCTTAATCCATCACTCACTGTCCATGATGTTCTATCTCTTTCTTTCTCTCAGCAGGAACCCTTCTCTAGTTTCTCACTGTTACCTGGGAGGTCTTCTCTCACCTCTGCGATGCAGGCCGTGTGTGTGTGTGTGTGTGTATGCTTCTTGTATGTACGTGTGTTTGTGTGCTTCTTGTATTTACACACAGTGTCTGCCTCTGTGCTGTGACTGTGCGTGCGTGCGTGCGTGCGTGCGTGCGTGCGTGCGTGCGTGGTGCGTGCGTGCGTGTGCGTGTGTGTGTGTGTGTGTGTGATTCTTTGCACTCTTTACTGCACGGATGTCTCTCTGAGCTGGGAAGTGAGGGGTGTTCCGAGGGAGAGAGGGGGGTGAGAGAGAGAGATGGAAGGAAGGGGAGAAGAGGGAGAAAGGGGAATGGATGGAGAGGAACAGCTGCTCAATCTTCTCAGCAGATTGCAGATTCAGAGAGTAAACAGGGCAGAGCAAGGTGGCGGCTGCATTAACAGGAGTCAGGTGACACACACACACACACACACACACACACACACGCACAAGCATAATGAGATGAGCAGAGCAAAGCATTCCAACCCGAGTGGGAGATCAGAGTTGAAGGAGTTGACTCATTTCTGTATGCACAGGTGTGCCCACCTGTGTCATGAAGATGCGGGAGGAGAGTGGTTTACATCGTTCTCGTTATTTATGTCTTTCAACAAACTGCAGATAGGTTTGATACATTTCCCTTTTGCCTTGCATGACTGTCTCTGTCTGTCTCTCTGTCTGTGTGTGTCTGTCTGCCTGCCTGCCTGACTCTTTCTGGAACTCCCTGTGGAACTGGGGGCCGTCTGTGGATGTTGGGAGCAGCGAAAAGGCAGTGTCCCTAGTGCACATAGATGGAGGATAGGAGAGAATAGGAGAGGAGGCTTGTCCAGGTTGGGTCTCAAGAGAAGTGTGTGTGTGTGTGTGTGTGCCTGTCTGTTTTATGTGCTTGTGTGGGACTGAGAGAGACTGAGAGAATGAGATTGTATTTCAGGTTAGTTCCCTTGGGTATTTTGAATTGTGTGTGTCCAGGCCGTGTGTGTTTGTGCGTGTGGGCCAACAGCAGATCCTTATATTCTGACCGCGTTTATTTCAGCCTCCTTAAATTGAAATCTGCCCTGCCTGCCGTTCTGCTTTTCCCTCTCAACGCCACTGCAGGCAAATGAATCACTTAATGCACTGCATTTTATGCACTGTGCCGCTCAGACAAAATGCACACTGACAAATTGGCTTGATGATGCACGCTAATCATCACTATGATCCCGACAAGAACAAAAGGTGTGTGTGTGTGTGTGTGTGTGTGTGTGTGAGTGAGTGAATCTAGACCCAGATAGAGCGCAAGTGAGTCTCTTATCTCATCTGGTGTCTACTGCTAATGGGTCTGGCAGTGCAGAAAATCGCTGGCTAGCCCAAAATGATAAAATAAATAAAGAGTGGGTTCTTTTTTCTCTCTCTCTTCTCTCTCTCTCTCTCTCTCTCTCTCTCTCTCTCTCTCTCTCTCTCTCTCTCTCTCTCTCTCTCTCTCATTTATTCTTCTAGTCTCACTGTCTTCTCTCTATCTTTCCTTTCCTTTCATTATTATCACTTCCCCTCCTCTTGTGTCTGTCTGTGAGGTTCTCCCTCCATGTATCACTTTCTTCCTTCCTTCTCTCTCTCTCTCCCCCCCCCCCCCTCTTTCTTTTTTTCCTCTAGCTCCTTCTGCCTTTCCCTCTTTTTGTGGGCCCTCTCTTCAGGGAAAGCCTCAGAATGAGACAAGAGGAACCGCAAAACAAAAGCTCAATGTGCGGCTGTGTAATGGGTCTCTGGGTTTTGTTAAGGGCCTCTTGGGGGAGATTTATTTGTGTGTGTGTGTGTTGTGTGTGTCTGTGTTTTGTCATGAGTCTGCTTGTTGTCAGTGCCTGTCCTGGATAAGGCTTTGTGTGTTTCGTGTGTGTGTGTGTGTGTGTGTGTTGTGTGTTGTGTGTTTGTATTTTTAGCAGTAGCTTCAGCTCTGCTCTAAGGGGACTTGTTGTACACTTGTCTGTTTGCCTGTGTGTGTGTCCTTGTGTGTGTGTGTGTGTGTGTGTGTGTGTGTGTGTGTGTGTGTGTGTGTCTGTCTTGCAGGCATGTTTGTGTGTACAGGGTCACGATTGTCTTCTTTTTTTTCCCTCTCTTTCTCTCTCTCTCTCGCTCTGTCCCTCCCCATCTTTCTCTCCCTCTCTGTCTTCCGTCGTTTGTGTCTTGTAGAAAATTGCAGTTGGCCCCAGAGGCAAATGGGGGGCAGTGTCACTGCATTGAGACCTCGCTTTCTCTGACTGAGGAAAAACAAGTGTTCATTGGCATCACCATAGTATTATACAGCTTTTCCAGAAACATATGGATGGGTGGGCATGCATGAAATATCTGTAGATAGACAGAGGGATGCATGCGATGTGTAGCCCATCCCCTGGGCTCTCTTCCTCTGTGTGGGGAAAGGAGAGAAAGGGCTGAGAACTCTCATCATCTGAATTTTAACACTTCATTACTGGCATTGCTTAGACAATGCCTCCCACATCTCTCTCTCTCTTATTCTCTCTTTCTCTGACTTCCTCCCACCTCTTTCTCCACCTTGTGACTCTCCATCTTTATCTCTCTCTCTCTCTCTCTCTCTCTCATATTGCGTTGCCATGGCTAAAAGACGTTCCTTGGCTACGCTATTGTTGCCATGGCAGGCTTCAGCCTCCATGCTCTTTGTGTGTGTGTGTGTGTGTGCGCTTGCACGTTTTCACACCTATCTGTAGGAGCTGGTTCAGAGTGCTGCATCAGGACCCACACTGAATGAGACAACAGGAGCAAGGCCATGCAGGATGGTCCTTTTATCCCACTGAATACTGCAGCTTGTAGGTTTAGGTAGATGAGAACAGGCATGAGTAATGTTCTGTTTGCGTGCACTATAGAACATGTTGCTAGAGAACCTTATGACCTTTATTCCTTTAGCAGTGTGGATAATCAAGATCAACAGACATGTTATTGAATGTTGTCCAGTCTGACAAGCCAGAGCCCAAAGTCCAAGTCTAACTCTTCCAAAGTTGATACCAAAGACGATTCAAACGCTTTTCTTTGGCAACCTTACAGCCCTGTTGTTAGCGTTTTAAGCCCACCGAACGACTCACTAGAGCTTGGGTCTTACAAAGCCTGTGTAAGACCAATGGGAGACCTACTAAGGCTCCAATGGTGTGTGGCTAAACGTACCTGCTGAGCAAAACTATCTGCTACGGCAAGGCTACATCTAGATTTCTAGGCTAATGGTATTCAGTATTCTGATGGTCACGTATTTAGTGACTTTCATTTTGTTTTGTTGAGCTTTTTTTTTTAATTAAAGTTTTATACTAATGATGATGATGATGATGATGATGATGATGATGATAATACAATAATAATCTTAAGCACTTCTAGTACAGTGCACAGTGCTCCCCTGCTCGAGCCCCATCAGATATCAAACAAAAGTCATCTATTATTGGTTTAAGCTACTTCTTCACCCGTATGTAGCCATAGGATTTCTGGTAATACAGGCATGCATCAGTTTTTCGCTTGCCTGAGCTGCTCCATCTCGCCTCTCGGGGCTTTCAGGGACCCTGTAGTTCGCTGAGGGCTGAAAAGCTCTGTTGCTGGTTTGCCAGACGAAGTCTTGGGTGGAGAATGGTGCTGAGGCTACGATGCTGAGGCTACGGTGCTGAGGCTGATGCGGCACTCTGACGGTTGATTGGTTGTGTCTGGCCGCGCCTTGGCGAGGCTAATTGAGTCGGGCAGATGTTGACATGCCCCTAATAGCGTGTTTGACATTATGTGCCGCGCATGAAATCGCTGTGACGACAGCACGGTCAATGGCACAGCAAATGGTTTGAGGGGTGAGGAGAGAGAGAGAGAGAGAGAGATAAAGATAAAGAGAGAGAGAGAGAGAGAGATAAAGGCAGGGGGAAAGATGAGAAGTTTAGAGATGGAGGAAGGGAATAAGAAAACTGAATGAGGCAGAGGGAGAGAGGGAAGCAGGGAGGTTGAGTGAAGGAAAAAAAAAGAAGAAAAAAAGACAAGGAAAAAAGAGAGTGAATGATGCAGAGAGCATGTAGAAAATAAATGAAAAGAGAGAGAGAGAAGAGAGGGGTGGGAGGTAGAGAGAGAGAAGAGAGGGGTGGGAGAGAGAGGAGAGAGAGAGAGAGGGGTGGGTGTAGAAGTGCTAGCAGTAGCAGATTTGTAGGTGAATCCATTAACGTTGGAGGGAGTGCTTGCATACACATTAGACTGCAGCCGATTGTACTGTGCTGCTGCATTATTGGTGTTTACAGTCATCTGTGTGGCCTTTGGGTATGCAAGCCATCCATTAGAAAGTGCACGCACACACATACACACACACACACACACACACACACAGGCACGCAGATACACTGAGACCTAACTGAAGTTGCGATTGTACTCATACACCACTATGCATAAAAAACAGACAGGCACACAGGGTCTTCTCACACACACACACACACACACACACACACACACACACTCTCTCTGCACCACTCACATACGGATTCTCAACACGCACTGCTTGTGGGCATATATAGATGGTGTATTTAACCTTGTCCTCACCCCTGACCAGTCTGAAAACATACTCTGTAATGGAGCCTCATCAGATCAGGGCTATGAAACGTCCAGCCAGCATCATCAGGCAGACTCGCTGCGTACTGATGAACATATCCTCATGTGTCTAAAATGCATGCTCAGGAGTGTGCGTGTGTGTGTGTTTGTGTCTGTGTGGGTGTGCTTGTGGATGCTTGTGTGTGTGTGCGTGCGTGCGCATATTTAAAAGCGAAAGAGAGCTCCAGGCTTAAGATCGATGCTTGTTAGTATCTCGGAGTGTGTACCCCTCTCCGCCACAGTTGTGCTAATGGTTGAAGCCCAGGCCAACGCAAACACATTTTCTGTCAATTAACTTCGATAGACACCTCTCCATATAAATATTTATAACTGTTATGAGTCTGATGTTGCGTAACATGTTGTGTTTTTTTTTTTTCATATCCTCCCTCTCATTTTTATTTTTAAATTCTGAGAGTTGATGTTGATGTTTCCATCCTGCAGTTGGCTCGCTCCTAAGCGATGATTTATGGAGAGCCGTGAAAACACTTCCTTTTGACAGGAGGATGTTACACAACAGGCAAAACTTTTTTGTTTTTTCGTTGAGTAGCCTCGCTTGTTCAGTTTGTTTTGGATTTTATTTGTCAATCCCACAAAAAAAAGAGGTAAGAGCTAATCAACAGTAGTTGTGGTGTTCAGTCGCAACAGGAGTTGTTATGTGTTTCGGTAATAGGTTTGAAACTTTTATTTTTTATTTTTTTTCCTTCTCGCTTTCCCCATTGATAATGCAATTCCGACTGACTGATTCAGACATGTTTGATATTTTCTCAACCAATCCGTGGGTGCTATGGTACCATTATGACATCAAAAAGTCAACAACTCTGTCGTTGGTGCTCATAGCTAATTATACCAGATTCAGTCTGTAGGTTTGGCATGCTCAGTCTTGTTCTAATGGGGACTGGAGGTCTGTTCTTAGCTTTAAGGAATGCATGGGCGCTGGCAGCAGGAGTACACCTGGACCACCTACCGTGTCTTTTCTCCATCGGCCAGGGGCCCACTGCTAGCCCAAGGCCTCCGGAGGGTTTACAACTGTGTGGCCAGAAGCGGCCAGCAGCCAGCCTGAACAGAGCTGCTGACGTGGCCGTCTATACCGTTGACCTCCTTTCCATAGCAAGCACTACTTCTTACTTTATGTTCAGTATGGTGTGTGTGTTTGTGTGTGTGTGTGTGTGTGTGTGTGTGTGTGTGTGTGTGTGTGTTTAAAAATGGATAAACTATGTGTGTGTTGTCAAGAGACCAATAGCTAAATAGCCTGTTTTGAGAACATCTTTGTCACTCTATACTTTTGACCTCTTTTATAGCTGCCTGTGGGTGTGTGCGTGTGTGTGTGTCTGTACATGTGTGTGCTTTTTCTTCATTGAACTGCCATGATTTTGAGGCTCCCCCACACTGTAACTGTCACCTCGTAGATGCCTATATCTGCGTGCGTGTGCGTGTGTGTGCGCACACACACTTGTGTAATGTGATCCTGAGGGGCGGGACTGCAGCGATGACTCACCTTATGACTGTTACTTATTGCATACATTGCATGCATCTCCGCAGAAGGAGCAGCAGCTGGATCCGCCTCATCTACTGTAGCATAGCGACCGAGCACCGACATACACACACACACTCAGTCACACACATGCTCAGAAACACACATACCATGTATATATAGGCTAGGCTTACACACGCGCACACACTCCCATATCCATATGATGCAGTGAGCTAGTCAGGTCGCGCACATCAGGTTTGCAGTAGATTTCAGTGTTCATTTTGCTCCTAAAGAAATAAAACTCCCTTTAAGTAATGCCGTGTGAGAGAGAGGGAGAAAGAGAGTATAATTGTATAATACAATGAAGACCTTATTAGCCAAGTGAGTGAACTTATCAGATGGATCGGGCTAGCTAGCTTACTTCCTCATCCTGTGGTTAGCTGTTTGTGGTGAAGAGGCCCAGCCATACACAATATATGACACTGCCAGTGCTTACAGTTCACTCCACCTGGAGTACAAGCTGCTTGTGTGTGTACAGGTAGTGGTGGTCTCGTCGTGGTTAGGAATCTTCCAGGCTTCCAGTGGGAATTCCTAGGCCTAAAGGTTCTCAGTTTGACCTCAGTGGTTGCCATCATTGTGCCTTTGTAGCGTGTGTGTGTGTGTGTGTGTGTGTGTGTGTGTGTGTGTGTGTGTGTGTGTGTGTGTGTGCCTTTGCCTCTCTTCTGATCCAGAGCTAAGCTAGCAAAGAAACGGATTTATTTCCCAAACAATTCAATCTAAAGGAGGGTGGCTTGCTTCTTAAGGAGGACTCGGATCAGAGAGATGATGGTACATCTGTCAGTCATGTGGAATGACCTCAGACACATTGATTTATTGAATTTGTGTCTGTCAGCTTTTGTGTGTGGAAGCAAGCACAGTGACTGTAAATAGAAATTTGACACATTTGTCTCGGTTGTTGTTGTGTTTGTGTTTGTTTATGGGGGTGTGTGTATGGGTGTGTCTGACAGGGTGGAGGTGGCAGGTTGGAGTTAAGAGTGATTCAGGCTGTCTGCTCTTGAGACTTGAGCCATCTACCAAATGACATATATAAACGTTAAATGTTTGTTTATTTGTTTGTTCACATGCTTGTTTATGGTGGGGGCAGACCGGAAGATAAGAGTGATTCAAAATGTCTGCTCAGTTGAGCTGACTACTGAATGACTTCATAATGTGATACATATTTTGTTTGTTTTTGGGGGGGGGGGGGGGGGGGTGTTTTAGAATGTCTAGTCATGCACTTCAGCTGTCTACCAACTGACTTAATATATTAGTATTTGATATGAATGAGTGTGTGTGATATGAATGTACAGTACTTATAGTACTGTATAGTATTTCATTCATTTCGAATGTTTGTTTTGTTTGTTTGTGCTTATGTTTGCTTGTTTTCTTTGTGTGTGTGTATGAGCGGCAGGAGGAGGAGAGCCTGCGTGACAAGATCCGTGCGGACCACGAGCGTGCACTGCAGGAGGCCAAGGAGAAGCTGCGCAAGTCCAGGGAGGAGCTTCACGCCGAGATCCAGACGGAGAAGAGCAAGCTGGCTGAGGACCTGAAGCGTCGGGACAGCGGGCCCAAGCCGCTGCCGCCTGTGCCCATGCCCAAGATGGTGGGCATCAACGATGGTGACCCAGGCGACCCCGACGTCAAGGAGAAGAGAGACAAGATCCGAGAGGTGAGGGGAGACAGAGGCTGGAAAGAAGGGGGGGGGGGTGTTCCCGTGTGTGTGTGTGTGTGTGTGTGTGTTAAGGCTTTGATACAAGTGTGTTCCCGTGTGCGTGCGTGCGTGTGTGTGTTGGGGGGCTGGTGGTAAGTGTTTGGTCTTATGAGCTCAGTTGAATTTTGATGGGATTTATTTATTTATTTTCCCAAGGAGCATTCTCAGGAGAGTGTAGATGCATGTTTGTTTATGAAAATGTGTGTGTGTGTATGACACAGAACACATCGTTTCCCCTCTTCCTCTCTCCTCCTTGCATCAGCCTTCCCTTCGATGCTGTGACTACCATGAAAGCCTGCAGTGAAACTCCATCTCTAGCGTCTCTCCAAACCTCTGCCAGCCCCCCCCCTCCTCCTCCTCTTCCTCCTCCCTCACTCACTTAATTACCTCCTATCTCTCTCTTGTCGCTGCTGTCTGTTCAGAAACGCTGTCGCGTCCCCCGAAAACAGTTACAGCCCATTTAATCTAAAAGCGCCTTTTGTCTCGCGCTGCCCGATGTAGGCTCTCCTCAGATGTAATAATCTCTCTCTCTCTCTCTCTCTCTCTCTCTCTCTCTCTCTCTCTCTCTCTCTCTCTGTCTCTCTCTCTCTCTCTGCCTCTCTCTCTCTCCCTCTCCCTCTCTCTCTTTCTCCCTCTCCCTCTCTCTCTCTCTTTTTCTCTCTCTCTCTCTCTGGAGAATAACAGCCAGCGATGCGATCATTGGCAAAACGCCACCTGAATGAGAGACGTGGAGTCCCCCTTTATGGGGGACAAAAGCAGTAATAAGAGAGAAGTTGAAGAATGATAAGTTGCTCTCCTGGCACTTGAAGAGTGCTGCTGGATCCCCCCTCCATACTCTAGGTCTTCCCTTATGTCTGTCACACATGTCTGCTCCTAACGTATGAGATATATATATATATATATATGTTCACACAGCGTACTGTATATGTGCATAATCTGAGTTGATGTGAAACACACCAACATAATGTATCCAAGTGATATATGTAGTATAATATTTTGCTTGTTTGCTTGGCTTGGTTAATTGTAGGTAGGAGGTATAGAAACTAACTGGTCTGTAGGGTCTTTCTCCTCGAGCCAAATCGAGAGTCTGGTCAGTTTGATGACTGAAGTTGTTGACTGAAGACAGAATTCATTTTCTGGAGTGGAAACAACTCCATGCACATGGCTACAAATATGCCACGTTTGTGTGTGTGTGTGTGTGTGTGTGAGTGTGTTTAGGCATGTGTATAACTGCAGGAGTCTCCTTCAAAGTTCTTTGTGTCATACAGATCATCCATAGGCAGTCTTTTTAAAGGCTTCCTGCTGAGCAGTGTCAGAAAATGCTGTAAACTGGAGCTGTATGGCTGTCTGGCTCCCAGCAGTAGCTCTAGTTTCTGTGTGGGCTGCCCTAGTCAAAGGCCTCTGTTCTGTGTGGGGAAGGCTTTGCCGTGAGAGTGGCTCCAGATTAAAAGTTCCTTGTGAGTGAGTCAGTTCAATTTTCTGATTACTGCTGACGTGTAGTCAACCCTGGTAAATGGTCCCTGGTCTCATGGGATGATGTGACCAAACCTAATCATTACTGTGCACTGCTTATTTATAATTTGGTAATTATCCACCACAGTTCCTGATGGTCAGGCTTGGCATGGGAAAGGTTTGGCCAGTGAAATATGCTATCCCGTATCTGGAAAATCTCTTAAAAGGGATCAAGTTATGTAACTGTGTTGTAGGAATTTTGTTTAGCTAAAGCACAGGTATTAGTAGGTTACTCTTGACTCTTGACTCTAGTTCTAGAAGTGACCATGGGATATTGAGTGTGAGTGATTACTCTTTTTTTTCTGTCTAAAATGCTGCCAGTTGTAGTGCTTAGTGCAATGGGCAGAAGGACAGGTCTGTGCTGTAGACTGTTCCGCATGATTTGAGCCAATTGCCATCGGATAACGAGTAGTTGGAAAAAGTAATTTTCCCCTCTCCTCACCTACTCCTCTGTATCTGAAACATAATGTGATGACTAACCAGTGCAGACGCAGTGATGATATGGGCCACTGGGGAGGTCACGGATGCTGTTCGGGATCCTTCCGTGACCATCAGAGACTAAGTTTAGACCACTGACTGACAGCCACCGAACCAACCATACCCAGTGCTGTTACAGAGATTGCTGGAGGCCAAGTTATCCGTGCGGACTGCAGTCGATACGTTCACTCTCTCGGCCACACTCTCACAGGGTTTCCACCTACGCCACCGCTGCAGCAGAGCTGGTGAGTACTGTATTCCCAGCTGGTGCATATTCTAATCTGTTACCTGCGCTGTCATCATCATCATCATCATCATCATTTCGCCACTGTTTTCCGTAGATATGGTGGGAGATTTGGACGGTCCTGACATCACCACCCCTGGCTTTGGCGTCAGCCTGGATTGTGGTGAAATTCTTACCGTGCCGTTGGTTACTGTTGGGATGGTGGTGGTGTTTTGGAGCTTGGACATGGCGTCACATCAATGACGCGTGATGCATTCATTGCGTGTCACTGTGTCATAAAACATGAGGGATGAAGAATTGTGTGTGTGTGTGTGTCCTGTGGCTGGTATTGGATAGGAGCATCAAGTTGCTAATTAAATATATTATATAAATGAATGGCCGATGTTGCACTGCCAGGAGCCACTGATTGTTCTTGGAGGAGTCTTCATCTGAAGGGCTGTTGCTGCTGTGCCTTTCAAAGGCCCGTTTAGAGGCCAGGCCTCCTTGCTGTGGTAGCAGACTAGACTCGGCCTGCTGTCTGGTTGCAGCGGGTTCATTTAGTCAGCTGTGGTGTCTGATGAAAATGGTGGGGTGGAGCTGCCAGGCGGTTGTCTGGCCAGCTGAGTTTCTGGTAGGTTTCCGCTGCCAGATGGAAAGTCTGGGCACCATGGCAAAACCAGGCCGGCACGATGTGGTGATTTTGCTGTACGTGCTTCTCACAGTGGGTGGGATTAAAGTGTGTGTGTGTGTGTGTGGCTTTTTCACACCAAACTACGCCAAACGGCTTTTGAAAGGAGATGAAGAGATGCGTGTGGTTTAATATGTGGGTGCGTGTGTGTTTAATATGTGTGTGGCTGCAGGGCGGACCATGAGTCAGCACAGTTGGTCTGGAACATAAAACAACTCCAACTTGGTTTCTGCTGATCACTCACAGCTAATTGTTTCCAAAGAAAAGAGTTCTTGAGTGCTGGCTTAAGTGCCTTCAACTCTACATGAAATTATTGGGTGTGTGTTAGAGAGATCTGTTTCTCTGCTGGTTGAGTTGTTGGCCAAGCAGGCTTGTTAAGTAAGTTTTGTTGAGCAATTTTTTCACATCACTGGCCAACATAGATATACAGAAAATGCGTCTGAAAGTACTTGTACACACAGGTTTGCAAACACTGTCCAGCGGCACATGCATGTGCCTCTCTCTGTGCTTTCTTTAGGGGACTCAGATCTCCTCCTGCTCAGCAGATGTCCCATAGTTCCACAGGACACACACACACACACACACCACCACACACACACACACGAGCGCTCTTTCTAATGTTGTAGCAGTGTGTGTGTGTGTGTGTGTGTGTGTGTGCGTGCGTGCGTGTGTGTGCGTGTAGGGATTAGTTTAGGGTCCAGCTCTCATGCAGTGAGACCCCAGAGTTGGACCATCTGCTGTTCACCACTGGGCCCCCTTAACCTTTCTCCATCATATCGTACATTGTTTGTTTGTCTCTCTGCCTCTCTCTCTCTTTCACTCATACACACACACGCACATACACAGTCTGACTTGACTTCACTCCACACACCTACAGACGCAAGTCTGAGATTCGTCAGTACATTTCTATGCGCCTAAAAGTGTGTGTGTGTGTGTGTGTGTGTTTCCTAAGCACTGTGGATCCAGGCGTCGTAATGGTGTAGCATTGATCTGCCAAGCTGTGGAGGCACTCTAGATGAGATCACAGAGAGGCTGCTTCTCAACAAACTCAATTCTGTTCCATCCAGTTCAGCTCATTTCAGCAGGCATCACTGGCCCCTGCTGCAGTGTACACATACAGTGGTTTCAAAGCCTGGGGTCACGCCGATAATGAAATATTGATGAGCTAAGTGAAAGTTAGCGAAGGCACGAAACAAATCAAATGGAGAGAAAAAAAGATGTAGCCTAGCTGTTATTTCACTAAGACTCTCTACAGCACCAGCTTCATCTAGTCTGTCTGGCTGGCTGAGCTTGGGGAAAGTGTTCTTTTTTTTCCAAAGAATGTCTTATTTTGTCTGGCTTTTTATTTTCCCTTACCTGTGACCCATTCTTTCATGATGCCTATGTCCTCCCTCTTGCCCCCCAGCCCCCACCCCCTCTCTGCCTCTCTCTCTCTCTCTCTCTCGGATCAGATCCGATGCCTTGTCGAGGGGAAAAAAAAGCCACTTTTTAATCTGAACAGACCTTCTAATCTTTGCTGCTTGCCTTGAGAGAATGCCATCTTCTGATTGGAGAGGGCGAGGGAGCCTGGAATTTGATTGGAGAGGCTGAAGGAGCGGATTGGAATTTGATTGGAGAAGAGGTTGATGGGTGTTTGGAGAGGTTGGACCAGGAGCAGAAGTGTTTTTTGATTGGAGAGGCATCATGGCAGTTTTGGTTATTGGTTTGTGTGTGTGTGTGCGCGGGGGCGCGTCTGTCTGTTTAGGATGCAAGTAACTACTGTAGTTTGATTGCTAGAGCTGGTAGTGTGATTGGAGTAGGTGTTGTGTTGATTGGTGGGGCCAGAAACAGCAAGCTGCAGTTATAGGCCAGAGTTTGGCGTGGGATGGCGCCTGATTGGAGAGCTCGTAGCAGGGTCATTGTCTGATTGACTGAGGCTGTCAGGTAATGTGTGATGGGAGAAGCTGTAGAGGTGTGTGTGTGTGTGTGTGTGTGTGTGTGTCGTGTGTTAGAGTGGCGTATGCTGTAATGTTGGCCACCAAGTGTGTGCTAAGCAGTGAAGAGCCGGGTCTAGCAAAGTGTGGTGTTCACGCACAATTAACTCATGCATAAACAATGACCTGCCTATGCATTATGAATACTGCCAGTAGGAGTGTGTGAGCGTGGGGGTGCCTGTGTGTAACACTGGGCTCTGCTATTGTCACATTTATCATACAAGTCTTGTCCTGGCATCCACACTGTTCACTCTGATTTAAATGATACAGAATGCAAATGAGCATCAATGTTTTGGAGTCCAAACACACGCGATGTTGTAGTATTGATGCCATGTTTTCTTTGAAGTCTTTTTGAAGTCCTCCGCACAAACTCAAACAAGTTCACTGCTGAATCCCTTTGTTTTGTTTTTTTTCCTTTGGCATGTCATGTCTCCTCACTCCTAAAAAGTATTGGTTCCTTGGCATTAAACTCCTCATTGATGTATTTCGCTCTGAATTTTAAGCATGGAGGGGCGGGGGTGGGTGTCCTTAGCTGACCTGCAGAGGCTGCTGTGTGAAAGGGGCTTTTAGACATGTTTGCTAAATCTCTTTGAAGCTCATAGAAGCTTTTAGCCCAAACCCTACTAAAAACTTTTCATTCTGCAT
>PYXC01000047.1:55000-85000 GCA_015244755.2 Tenualosa ilisha | reverse complement strand
GCCTGTGTGTGTTGCTCTTGTTGGAGGGCTGATCTTATAGGAGAAAAAGGCTCAGGAGGCTATTTGTTTGGTGCAGATACAGTGTGTGTGAGTTTTTGTTGACGTGCAGGCATCTGTGGGCCTACTTCACCTTTTTCGTTTTACTGTGTGTGTGTGTGTGTGTGTGTCTCTTGTCTTCGTTTGGCTGGCAGTCCAAATGGAGGTGAGTCTGCTGTGTCTTTGCTGAGTCAGGCAGAAGTGTGTCTGATTCCTTAGCCCTTAAACCACAAGTACACACACACACACACACACACACACACACACACACACACACACACACACACAAACAGAAAAAAAACAAAACACGTGGTGTAGGAGATCTTCACAAACTCACACACTAGCTCGCCCTCCATCTATATTTCTCTCTCTCTCTCTCTCTCTCTCTCTCTCTCTCCCCCTCTTCAGACTGCTTCAGTTTTCACCCTGTCTTTGTCTACCCCCTCCTCCCCATCACCTTACTTTTCACCAGAGATTAGATTTTAGATGTTTATTTTTAGATCCATAGTGAGGTAATACCATGGCTATATGCGTAAGCTTATTTTATTTTAATTAATTAATTAATGTATTTATTTATTTTTGTTTTTATTAAAACATTGATCTCAAACAAAATGGGATGCCACAATACCTTTCTGGTATTAGTGTATCGTGCAACTCTGAGAGAGACACACACACACACACACACACACACCTCAAATTACATAATTAGAGCCGAACAAGAATGAAGAGAGTTCTGCTTAGAAAGTGGAGAGATTAGTTTCCATGGTTACCTGGCTGTGGACGCTTTGCTGTAATACTCATCAGCCATCAGTTAAAGCTCCCCTCCGGTAGCTGGCCCAAATGACTTCAATTTGGTGCCATTGTGGAACGCACAAGCAGCCTAATCAAAGCAGGCTAATCGGCCCTCTGCCTGCAATGCATTGTCCCTCATATACACTTAAAACACACACACACACACACACTCTAATTATTGGTCAGCCCTTTGCTACGGTAACTATTGGCAATTAGTTGGCTGCTTTCTCCCCTGTTGCACTCTTCCTTTCTGTCTATTATTCCACCCATCCATCTCTCCATCCCTCCCTCCCTCTGTTTGAGGATGGTGGGATCCAGCAGCACTGCGTCATGGAAACAGTGCCCTTTCGCCAGACCCAGAGAGAGTGAGAGAGAGCCCTGTCGCCAGACCCATCAACCCAACCCCCTCCTTGTCTCCCTCCTTCTTTCGCTCTCTCTGTCTCTCAGTGCCTGTGTCTATCTCTCCCTTCTTTCTGTTTCTCTCTCTCTCTTTCTTTCTTCTTTCTTTCTCTTTGTGTCCATCTCTCTCATTCTTCCCCCCCTTTTTTCATCTCCCCCTCAGTCTCTCTCTCTCTTACTCTCTCGCTGGAGGTTAGAAGAAAGGTGGTTGATGGCAGTCGTAGAGAGGAAGAGAGAGTGCAAGAGATGATGAAGAAAATGACTAAATGTGAAAGGCGAATCTGCTGAAGCCATTTGAGAGGAAGACTAGGGAGTCTGTGTTTGTGTTTAGGATGGCTGCCCAAACCAACACTGGGGTGGGCACTCGCCAGCCCCAGCCCCAGACCCAGACCCGGCCCCAGCCTCAGCCCCAGCCTCAGCCCAGCCTCAGCTCAGCCTGATCACTCATGGGAACACCCATGATGCCTGGCTGATGCCTGGTGCCTCTGCTGTGGGTGCCTTCCTCTGTGTTCCCGCATGCACGCACGCACACACACTTAGGGAAGAGGGAAGGGAAAGAAGGGAGGGAAAAGAAGCATCTCGCACACACACACACACGTGCACACACACGCACAGAGGAGGGATGGTACTGTGATCTCATGGAACTCTTTGTGTGTCTGTGTGTGTGTCTGTGTGCTTGCTGAATGCCTGATTCTCTTTTTGAATTTAGGCATGCATGCAGATGTGTCTAAATGTTTTATGAGGGATGAGTGAGTCAAGTGGGAAAACTGTAAACAGTCACAGGGCTAAAGATGGAGAACAGAAAAATAGCCGCACACACACACACACACACACACACACACACACACACACACACACACGTATGAATACTCAAGTTTATTCTCTTTCGCCGACTTGCTCACTGTCTTGCTGTCTGTCTCTTTAATTTTCTGTGTCTTTTCTCTCTTAAACACACACCCACACAAATGCACTTTCAGAAAAGGTTTTGATATCTCTCACAAAAACATTCATGTGCGCTCTCTCTCTGTCTCTCTGTCCCCCCCCCCCCCCCCCCGCTGAGCCTGCTCGTCAGTACTGACCGCTGTGGTCAGGCACCTGCTTGCAGTCGCCTCACCTCGCATACGGGAAGCAGGGTCACGGCCAGGTCCTGGAACAAAGCATGCTGGGCAAAGGCCATCTTCGGCCACATTCTTGCTCCCACCTGCCTCACATCAAAGCCCTGCTTCCACGTCCTCCTCCTCTTTCTCTTCCTCTTTCCTCTCCTTTGTTGCTGTGATATTCATTCTGTCCTCTCTGTGGTTCATAGTCTCTGAGGCAGCTGTGCACAACCAGCACTGAGCCATTGCTCTGCAGTGACCCCATCCTCTCTCTCTCGCTCTCTCGCTCTCTCTCTCTCTCGCGCGCTCTCTCTCTCTCTCGCTCTCTCTCTCTCATATCCTCACACACTCTTTGTTCCTTTTCCACTGTCTTACTTCATCACGAAACCCAACTGAGGGGATTTACTATTTCTTGTTTTCTCTCTCTACCTCCCTCCCACTCTTGGCCTTCCATGTCACTTCATCCCTCTATCCATCTTTCTATCTTTCCATCTCTCTCTCATCTCTCTCTCTCTGTGCTTTGTTTGTTTTGGTAGGTGTGTGGGTTTAAAGTAGTCTCTGGCATCTGTGAAAAGAGCTGATGGGTTTGATGTGATGCAGCAGGCAGGTTGAGAGCAGAGCTTTTTACAGCCCAAAGGATCAGATATGATACAGACTCACACACACACGTGCACACACACACGCGCACACACACACCGCACACACACACACACACACACACCTCTCTGGGCTTTAGCGTAGTCTGATTATTGACTTTACGTCAATCATGACATGAGTCAGACCACCTGAAAGTGTGTGTGTGTGTGTGCTTTTGTGTATGTGTTCTCTCAGAACTAGAAAGCCTGCAACCCTTCAGCAGTGCCTACGCTGCCTGTACATAAAATCAAGGCCTCTGGCTTAGTGAACACTGTTGAGATCACCTCAGAGAAAAGACATACGACTTCTGATGGGCTTCACTGTGGACTGAGTTTCTATTACTAGACTGGTCTTTTGAAGTGTGATGCATGAGTGTGGACATGTTTTCATACCTGCGATCTCTTCTTATTGCATTAATTAATGTTTGTCTGTGAGAGATTTACAACGCCAAGTGCTTCACACATTTTCTCATGACTTTTTCCAAGCATGAGAATACTTCACTCTTGTTGACTCTTGTAAACTTGACTAATCTGTCTGTCTGTGTGTGTGTCTCCTCAGATGATGAAGCATGCGTGGGATAGCTATCGCCAGTATGGCTGGGGCCACAATGAGCTGAAGCCACTAGCCAAGAAAGGACATTCCACCAACATCTTCGGTGAGCACTCACTCACTCTTAATCACTCACAACACTCACTCACTCACTCACACACATAACAGACACTCACACACACACACACGTAACACTCACTCTCTCACACACACACACACATAACGCTCACTCACTCACACTCACACACATAACACACACCCACTCGCTCACCCACCCACTCGCTCACCCACCCACTCACTCGCTCACTCACTCACTCACCCACTCGCTCACTCACTCACTCGCTCACTCACTCACTCGCTCACTCACCCACTCCTCACTCACTCACTCACTCACTCACTCACTCACCCACTCATAACGCTCACTCACACAACACGCACTCACTCGCTTACTCTCTCACACTCACACTCTCACTCTCTCACTCACACACATTCACTCTCTCACTCACCGCGTGCGCGACACACACACACACACACACACACACACACACACACACCTCACTGACGAGCTGTCTGGCACATACGTTTCAGACCAGTCAAAATATTGAGTTTCTGTCAGTGCTGTTACTTGCTCTGAGCAAGTCCACGATGTTCATGGTGCATTGGTGTGCCTGCGCTTGTGCTTGAGTAAGCTGCATGCAGATTGATTGCAAATTTATAGCTGCGATCTGGCATGGTATATTTACTAAACTTTGTTCCAGTCAAACAAATACAAATAAATTGACATGAATCACGCGCACACACACACACACACACACACACACACACACACACACACACACACACACATACATTTGCAATCATGATCATGCATGAATGCAGAAGCAAATTAGCTTGTGGTTTGTTCTACACACATGTGCTGAATGTTACCTCTATGGCACTGTGGACGCACACACACACACACACACACACACACACACACATGCACACACACACGCACACACAGTCTGTTTTTCTCTGATCATTGGTGGTGTTCTGCTGTGCAGCTGTTTTCTGAGATAAACATGACCAGACAATGTGGACTGAATCTCAATAGTCGTGTATAGGTTTTGTGTGTGTGTGTGTGTGTGTGTGTGTGTGTGTGTGTGTGTGTGTGTGTGTTAGTTAGTTAGTGAGCATGCGGCCAAACCGTGTGTGTGTGTCTTAGATCATCTGTATCTGTTTGTGTTTACTTGGATGTTTGTGAGCTGGAGATGTAGGCACTCAGGCAATCTAATTGAGCAGAAAGTGCGTAGGTGCGTGCGTGTGTGTGTATGCGCGCATGTGCGTGCGTGCGTGCGTGCGTGCGTGTGTGTGTGTGTGTTTGCATGACACACGAAGCGTTAAATACTAATGGGCTGGAGGATTGTCTGTGCTGCTGCTCACTAGCGCTAGCTGGGATCTCACTTTGGGTTCCAATGCACTGTTTTAGCCGTTAGCTCAGAAAGAAAACAGGGCACAAAGGAGGATGAAAAGAGTGAGAGAACGTAAAGAGAGAGAGGAGAGGAGGTCTGAAGAGGAAGAGGTCGAGGCTGAAGAGCTGCATCAGTTTGCTAAGCTCTGTCATGTCTATGGTGTTTCACCTTTATTATTAACGAACCTCCCAGACTGCTGCTGCCGCCTCTCTCCTCTTCTCCAGCTCTTGTTTTCCCTCTCTCTTGTACATTCTCACACACACACACACACACACACACACACACACACACAGAAACAGACACATACACACACCACACCACACACGCATGTCTCTGCATTTCTCTCTCTCTCTCTGTTTCTACTCCCTTTCCATCTTGCAGTCTCTCTCACAAGAGCATGCATACAAACACACATACACACACACACACACACACACACACACACACACAGAATCTCTCTGCATCTCTCTCTTGCACGCCCACACTCTCCCTCTCCTCTTTCTCTGTAGAAAATTGTGCACAAACTTGTATTGATCTGTGTGTGTGTGTGTGTGTGTGTGTGTGTGTGTGAGTGTGTGAGCAAGACCGAAATAGAGAATTTGTGTGTGTGTGAATGAGAGACTGATTGAAAGAGAACACCATGTTGAAATAGTGAAGCTTCAGATAGGCTTTACTCAGTCTGAGGAGTCCCCTGTGGATACTACTTTCTGTAAACACACAGACACACAGTTTTTCTGTCATTTTATCTCTACCTCCCTCTCTCTCATACACACATACACACACACACACAGAGAGCTCTCCATCTGCCCTAGCTCATCTCACTTTTCTCTCTCTAACGTCATCCCATCTGATGGCAGGCTGTTTTGTTTCTCTCTCTCTCTCTCTCTCTCTCTCTCTCTCTCTCTCTCTCTCTCTCTCTCTCTCTCTCTCTCTCTCTCTCTCTCTCTCTCTCTCTCTCTCTCTCTCTCTCTCTATCTATCTGTCTTTATTTCTCCATCTCCACCTCCCACGCTGATGCAGGAGAGGGAACGGGGGCAGCGTTAAGACTCTGGTGTTTGCCGACTCCCGTCCCTAATCTTGTCCATATTTACACCTCCATCGCCGCTCCGCTCGGCTCCTCGGCCCCTCCGATCTCTCCCGTGTCGTGGGAATCTGGCCCCGGCCCTCAAAGGGCGGTTCTTCATCTGCGGCATTGGCTCTGACGCACCAGTGGAGACGGGCCGCACTGTAACCCAGTTGGCTTATGGTCAGTCAGCACAGCTGGCTCAAGTCTCTTCCATCATCACAACACACATTGGAACACTGTCTGTGGGGACCCGGGCCACGCAAACAAGTGTTTGCATTCATTTGCGCAAAGCAGTGCGTTTGTTCATGCCATTTCTCATCCATTTATTCGTCATTCATTCGTTCATTCATTCATTCATTGATGGGAGGGAGGGAGGGAGGGAGTGAGTTGGATAGTTCCTGCATGTTGCGCGACAGTGTTGCATGGTCACTGGTTGGTGCCCTTTCACCTCTGAGTCAGTGTAATTCTGCCCTGTCCCATGCTGGGATCCCTGTGTGGTTATATTGACCAGAGCTTCAGGCAGCAGGCTGTGTGTGGTGTTTAACTTGACCTTTTGACCCTGGTGGTCAGAGAATTCTGAGTAAACAGATCAGGTTGCGACACGGGTTCCTCTGATTTCAGTGCTGTGGTCGGAGGGTTAGGGTTTTTGCCCTGTGTGTTTGACCGGCTCTTTAGTCATATCTTGGTTTTGCCACTGTGGTTATATTTTATGTGTGAAACTGTAAACTGAAACTCTCGGAAGGCACAGCTGTGCACTAACTCTCAGGACACTTGTAACCATTTGCAAACCTTGTAAACCAATACACACCTGTATGTTTCCAACACCTACCTACACACACACACACACACACACACTCTCACCCAGACACACACACACACACACCACGAACACCAGGACCAACAACAGCACAAATCTTAGCATGCATATTAAGATGTGTGTTTTCCTGTTTTTGCAGCCCTGTTTGTTATGTGATTTTGTTCCTTGTTAATTATGCATTGTTGCACATTCTCCTTGATGCATTGGTCTGCATTTGTCATGCCATGAAATGCAGATTGGATGAGAGAGCAAGTGTGAGTAGAATAAGAGAGAGCTACATAGAGAGAGAGAGGGACATCATGATTTTGCATAGGAGTAGCGACTACTGAGTGTGTGTCTGTGTGTCTGTGTCTGTGTCTGTGTCTGTGTGTGTGTGTGTGTGTGTCTGTGTGTGTGTGTGTGTGTGTGTCTGTCTGGCTGTGCTGTAATGTAGCCTCCTGCTTCACACCAGTTACTAGAAAGGCCTACTTGTGCACAGGACCTTTGTCAGCTCCAGAGTGCTTGGACTACACACACATATGTATGCGTGTGTGCACACACACATGTACGTGCACACACACAAAGCAAAATGAGTGGCTGAAAGAGACCTCATGATGGAAACTCTACACCCAGGGCTCCCTCACGCAACATGTGATAGGTGTCGACCGGTTTCACACACACACACACACACACACACACACACACGGATATATTACACTGCTTTTACAGGTCAGCACACATCTGTGTCCTCTGCCCTAGTCTGCCCCCTGTGGTGAAATCCTGTAGTACAACACTGTTCCCTTGAGCTTTAAAAGACAAAATTGTTTGTCCATATTATCCAAATTAGAGCCAGAGCCAAGTAAGTGCTGTCTGGAGCCATAGCACGTACAGGAAAGAGGATATCTTTGCAAATTTGTTGTTTTTTTTGTGTCTGTTATTTCGTGACTCTTATTTTGACTGAATGTATAGTGGCCCTGTGTCATCACCATCCCCTGCATATATAGGCTACATTTAGTGTGTGTGTGTGTGTGTGTATATATGTGTATGTATGTGTGTGTGTGTGTGTGTGTGTGTGTGTGTGTGTATATATATATATGTGTGTGTATATGTGTGTGTGTATATATATATATATATATACATATACATATATATAAACGCCTCCGTCTCAATCTCTGCTGTCTGTCAGCACTTGACGGCTATACCTGTGTGACTCCATCTGATAGTTTCAGCGTGCCGAAGCTCAGCTTCCTGAGGTGTGTGGGTGGGTGTGTGTGTGTGTGTGTGTTTGTGCATGCGCTATACATGTGCTCTATAGCACTGTATAGCGTGTGTAGCACTATGTCCCTCGAGCACTCGTGATTGCTAAGAACCCTCAGTGAGTCCCTGCCATCGCAGCAGGAGGTGTTCTCTGAGTCAGCAGCCGGAAAACGTCCCCCCGTGACCCAGCTACGGGATTAATGTCGGATAAGGATTCCATAGGATGACGGGCTGCTGCCGTACCACGGCCGGCCAAGAGATTGCCTGGTGGTGGGCGGGTTAAGTGAGGCTAATGGCCTTTTACAGCACACAGCACTCATGGAGCAAGCTGAACGATTCCGCTGTTCTGAACCCAGTATCTGTTGGGTTCTCTGGACCAGAGAGCTTTGGGAGACACTGTGGATGGAGAGAATGATTCCAAATCATAAGGGGCTGTAGCCTGAAGCTCACATTTCTCACCTTGCCTCATGCGCGTTAGTCCAGGCTACCCTGTTCATAGAGTCGGCCCTTTTAGAACGACGGATGGACAGATGCTGGACTAATGGACCAAATGGAGGGACATGGCAGCGTTCCCCTCCTCCTCCCTCCTCTCTCTCTCTAGGAGACCAACAGACTATGGTCAGTGGCCGTAGCGGTTGCCATAGCGATCACTGTGGCCAGCCGAGCTTAACCTTGTAGAAGCATTCTGTGCTGTTCAGAGTGGTAGTCAGTCAGATTGCAATGGACAGCGAAAGATCACATATAATTGAAGAATGACAGGTGAACACAGTCTGCAATACTACATTGTGATTCATTGATGAGGTCATGTGCATAGGAAATCATGTGGACAAAAAAGAATGTGCACAGACACACACACACACACACACACACACACACACACACAGACTGTTTAATGCCCCCAAGGCAGTTGTGGACTCACTGGTCCAGAAGGGCTATTTTTTGGTCTTATTGTAAGTAATGACCCTGGAGCTGCTCCATCATTGAGGAGAAACCGACGTGTGTGTGTGTGTATTTTGCCATGTGTGTATCTGCAGTCTGTGTGCATGTTTTGCAGTGCAGTGCCTGTAAGTGTATTCGATGTATCCCAGTTTAGTGCGTGTATATGTTTGTGTGTGTGTGTGTGTGTGTGTGTGTGTGTGTGTGTGTGTATGTGATTGGCATCTAGGTCAGTGTTCTGTTTTTCATCTTCTCACATGACTTCCCAGAGAACCCAGACTGCACAAGAGCATGCTGGGAAGAGGAGGACCCTGTTGGCATAGAAACGTCCTTCCCTGGGAAATGACATCGTTGTTTATGTTTGTTTATTGGCATGCATGTTTGTGACTAATGTAAATAATAGCTGTTTGGCTTCGCTGGAAAGAGCCATGCATTCACACCATCACGACGATGGCTACTCGGGGAGTCTGTGTCGTCTAGTCAGGGAAATGACACACAAAGAGAGGGAGAGGGAGAAAGAGAAAAGAGGGTGAAGAGAAACAGACGGAGTTAGATGGAGGGGGTGGGGCTGGGAGAAAGGAAGTAGATTTAGGAGAGAGAGAGACTAGAGTTGCAGGATAAAAATGGGAGGAAGGGAGAGGGGAAGAGAGAGAGAGAAAACAGCAAGGGCAGAGGAATGGGAAGAGACAGAAGAGGACGATGAGGGAGAGAGAGAGAGAGAGAAGCAAGGGCAGAGGAATGGGAAGAGACAGAAGAGGACGATGAAGGAATGAGAGAGAGAGAGAGACCTCAGGGAAGATGCACAGAGAGCCCAATACATTTGGCGGGGGGTAGCAACAGCCCAATTGGAAGATGATGAGTTTGGTTGAATCTCCGTCCCTCTCCCTCCCCCCCTCCAACAGCCCACCCCGAGGGCAGATCTCCTTTGTATGCCGTAGTCATGTGCTCATCTGCATAATTCCCAGCATGCCACACGTGTCCCGCGGGCCTTGATGAAATCTCCAATTACAGACGTGGCGGTGGCGGGCGAGCACTGAAATTGCCTTCCCTGGGTGGCTAATATTCCCCTAATGATGCTTGTGATTCGCTTGTTCGTTTTGTTGGACTCGTGAGAACACGCGGAAATGACTGTGGTGGAGAACAGTGCTAACGTTTTGTCTTGCTGTGTGTGTGTGTGTGTGTGTCTGTGTGTGTGTGTATATATGTTGTTTTTATTGCTGTCAGGGCAAAGCCTGGTATCTCACATTTTATTGATTTTTTCGAGTGCCTTTCATAAATTAATAAAACAACATGCTCCCCCTCTTCTTCGGGCATGAATTCTCAATTAAGTGTGTGTGTGTGTGTGTGTGTGTGTGTGTGTGTGTGTGTGTGTGTGTGTGTGTGTGTGTGTGTGTGGACCCTGTGCTTCACGCAGTGCTCTGTTGAACGTAGTACTGCCTGTTCTAATTCGCTTGACAGATTCCTCCACACTCGTCTGTGTTGTGCTTGGGTTTTCTCAAGAACATTGTAGAAACGTTTGGGGGGGGGGAGACACAAAAAACAACCACACAGGCACAGACGATGGTGTTTTTTTTTTTGGACGTGTGATGCCCAGCCTGTGTAATTGACTTAATTTCAGGCTATTCCTAGCGAGCCTTGGGAACGCAAGTTGAAATCTCGAGCTGAAGCTTTCTGACAGGTACAGACAAAGTTTGTCCTGACTGCAGTTGCCTCACTGTTGCTCTTAGGGATCCTGTCCTTCGTCTCGGTGAAACGCCTAAAGGCATCAAGCCTCATTAGTGGAACCGTGCGAATAAATGAATTTATAGCAGGCGAATTATTTACATGGCTGACATTGAATTGAATACCAGGGGGGGTGGGCAGACTGCTCTACCTGTGTCTAGTAAGGGACTTTGGGTCTGTCATGAGACTTCTTATTGGTGTAAATTACATCTGGTTTTGTACCAGAGGAGTTCTTTTAAGCCCTGTCAGGTTGTTGTAGTCAGGAGGCTTGTCAGGAGCCCAGAGGAGGAGGAGGAGGGAGGGGGGTTTGGGGAGGGGGGTGTGGAGAGAAATATGAAATGGCTGCATTTTCACAAAAACAACATTTAAGGTCCCATTCCTATTGCCCAACTCTTTTGGAGTGTGTGTGCCGTGGTGTCTGTACTTGTGTATGTTCAAGAGTGTGTATGTGTGTGCAGTGCTTTGCCTAGTTGATGTAGCATCAAAGAACCAACTAGTCCTAGATGGCCCCACCCCAACCCAACCCAAAACATGATAAACATACGACACATATGCACACTCAAACACACACACACACACACATGCACACTCACACAATAAGTATGCTCATCACTCATCCTGTATTCTACTGCTGTTGCTGCTGATGTGGCGTAGAGAGGCTTTAGTGAATATGTCAGACTGATCCCAAACACTCTTTCAAGCTGTACTGCAGCACAAGTCTCTCAAAGAGCAGCTCTAAGCCCTACTTCCCCTGGGCGTGTGTGTGTGTGGTGTGTGTGTGTGTGTGTGTGTGGTGTGTGTGTGTGTGTGTGTGTGTGTGTGTGTGTGGTGTGTGTGTGTGTGTGTGTGTGTGGTGGTGTGTGGTGTGAAAAATGTGGTCGTGTGTGTGCTGCTTGTTTTCTTTTAAGTGCATAAGTTCTGTTCTCTTATGGGATGGGTTGTTGGCACCACAGCAGAGTAGGAAAAGCTAGGGGGAGAGAGGGATAGAGAGAAAAGAAGAAAAAGAGGACAAATGGAAGAGCCAAGTTGGAGAAGAATGCAAGAGATATAAAAAGTAACAGGACCGAGGCACTGGACTTCCCAGATGGGATTCCATGTTTTCTCTCTCTCTCTTTCTCTCTTACTCTCTCACTCTCTCTCCCCCTCTCCCTCTCTCTCCCCCCCTACCCCCCCCGACTCCCTCCTACCCTCTTTCCTCTGTCCTCCTTTCCCCCTCTTTTTATTCTGTTCTTCTCCTCTTTAGTCGTCTCTCTACCTCCTCAGCTGAAGACTAACCCAGTCAGAGATGAAGGCACTGAAAGTTGATGCCAAGGCCACAAGCTATTATGAGGAAGAGGAAAGTGGGCAGAGATGAGCCAGAGGGGGAGGGTGAGGAAGAGTCGTCACAAGATGGAGGGTGATGGAGTGAGCAAGACGAGAGAGAGAGGGAAAGAGACTGTGTGTGTGTGTGTGTGAGAGGGAGGGAGGGAGGATCTTTTTGGGCATCTTGTCCAGCTCCTGGTGATGGTTTAGCCCTGACTGGTGTGTCCTGGCCTGTGTCTTTAGCCTCTGTGGACTATAGGCCTCTAAAGGCCAGGGGTTTGTGGAGGGTCAGATTGCAGTAGAGCTGTCTCAGCCCCAGGCTCTTCTCTACTTTTCACTCAAGTCTGTCTTGTCCATCACTACTGTTTAATGTCTTTGTGTTCCCCTGTGTCCCGACTGTGTTCTCTCTCTGTCAGTCAGCTCTAGCTGCTCTTTCTTTTTCTTTCTTTCTTTCTTTTTTTCCACCCTTTATGCCTGTCTTTCTTTCTTTCCTTCTGCTGCTTTTCCCGTCTTTTCTTTCTGCCATTTTCTTTCCTTCCATCTTTCTTTCTTTCTTTCTTCCTCCCTCCCTCCCTCTTAATTCTGGCATAGCTCTCTTCTTTTTTTCTTTTCTTTCATTCACATGATCTCCGCTCCTGCAATCCATCAAAGCCCTGTAGCTCAGTAAATATTCATCAGGCACTTAGAGTGACTGGCGTGGGCACCTGAACACCACGCGCCAGAAACCGAGAGAGCGTGGGAGCACAGAAAGGGAGGGAGAGAAAGACAGATGAGTGAGAGTAGTGAAAGAAGAGAGAAGGTACAAGAAGAACTAAAGTATTGTCGAAGTTAACACACAAACCAGGGAAAATGGGAAGGAAAAGGATGCAGAATTGTTGTGTGTGTGTGTGTGTGTGTGTGTGTGTGTGTGCGCGTGTGTGCGTGTGCGCGCGCGCGCGCGCTTGTGCGTAGGATGACCCCCTGCTCTAGTGGTGATGTAGTTATCACCTCTGTTGTGGAAAGCAGGAGACAGGTGTCATGTGATTAGAATGTGTGAATAAGCAACGCAGGAGCTATATAACACATGCATGCACACACACACACACACACACACAGATGTATACATCTAAAAGCACACACATTCCTGAGTATTTTTATCTTGTCTGTCTCTAAGCGACCAAGCCCACATATTTTTTCTCCATCAGTCTCTACCTAAGCTTCCATGCACCAACACACGCAAACATGCATATGCATGATCGCATGTACACACATTCACATATATAAAGGCTCACATCACCTCATGCACACACTCACTCGCATATGCACACTTGCATGTGTGCACAAATGCACTTGCATATACAGTCCCACGCATATACAAATGCATATACGGCCCCACACTCACTAGCTTACACGCACAAACAAAAGCACTTTCTCTCACTTAGACACACACACACACACACACACCACCACAGCTGTTAGAATCTAGAAGTTCAGCCCACACACTCCACTGACTTCTCCACAAGCCTCTCCAACAGAGATGAGTAATGAGCTTGGCCATAGGAAATTGGAAATAACTTGAAATAAGTAAATAAATAAATCAAATGATTGAATCCGTGAAGGATTCAACTCCTTTTCCAATCTACCTATTTGCAAAGGCCTGTCAACCAGTGCAAGGGATGGGATTGTATGAAGTAAACTGGACTTCTATGCTAAGCCCCACGCCACAAGACTCGGCTGTCCAGCGTAATCAGTTTTGACAATACCGGTTTGCCTGCAGGATTGCCTCGAGGCTCAGAGCTTGTTGGACTAATTTCGACCACTTCCCCACTCTCTCTCTCACACACACACACACACACACACACACACACACACACACACACACACACACACACACACTCACTTACACACACACACACACAAACATTCCTGAAGACGTAGCAGCCCATGGCCTGCGCAGATTATCGTAAAGTATCTGGGGATGCTGGTGAGCGGTGTTGCCGACGTAGCTTGAAATGAACATGGAGAGTCTGAACCGATCTCTGCTAATGAATCAGTCACAACTGGGCGACCGTGCGCACACGCACACACTTCAGTAAGCCAAGGCCGACCTACTAGTCCCACATGATCACTGGCTCCCATCAACATCGCCACATAAAAGGTACATCAGATTGAGTGCTAGATCTTGACCAGAGGCTGCAGACATCTGGGATTTCTTGCATGCCGACTTGTATCAAAAGTCCCATTTCTCCCACTGATGATGATCATCAATAACCAACAAAGAACAACCAGATTGCTTGTTTCCTGCAGTCCCGTCTCATTTTTCTTTTTGAGGGTTGATTGCAGATTAGACACCATTTGGTGCATCACTGCCAAGTGGCTCGATGAGGAACGGGAAACGTCATGGGACTTTCTGAGGTAGTTCGAAGGCAATCAAACGTTGGTTGCTTATCTGAGCAGCTGGAATGTCTGCTGGTAATGGCTGCTCTTCCAATGTGGAGCAACTCCAAATATGTTTTTGGGGCTCTTGTGCTCCTCTATTCCAAAGTGTGGCCATCTGTAAAGCTAATTTGTTTTGAGAGATGAGATCTTAATCGGTGATAGTCGTAGCACACTACTCAAAACACACACACACACACACACCATTCGGGCTTGACTTGAGAAAGAGGTTTGGTTAAGAAAAAGAAACAGAGAAGATAATTGCCTCCATGCCTTCCACCCCCTGGGCCATGGTTGAAAGACAGGAGGGTCTGCTGCTCTCCACTCTGTGCTGAGTCGTAGCCGTATGAGGGTGGTGAATGATGGTGGTTTTGTGCTGCCATAGGAAAGATGGAAATGGAACTCTAATAGAAGTGGGAAAGATTTGGAAGAAGTGTTTTTTAATGTTTTTGTCTTCCTTTTTCCCGAGGCTAGCTGAGGGACACATTCAGGTGCTTTCTTTCTCTGAGCACAGCCAACTTCTACAGCCTTCTAAGAGACCGACGCGCAAACACACACACACACACACACACACACACACACACACACACACAGCCTCTCCTATAATCCATCGCTCGGTGTTGTGATGTAGAACACAGAGAGTGCTGTCACATTTAGGAGTGATTGCTCCTTCAGGCAAGGTGGGTGGGTGTGTGTGTGTGTGTGTGAGTGAATAGAAAATGGAGGCTGTACTTCGTTCAGACAGACGAGCTGCTGCTAATGTGAGCTGTCATGTGTTAGCACATCAGCACAGATACAGCTGCTGCTTCTCAGAGTTCTGTGACTCAGACGACATGGCATAACAGAGGGACTGACCTGATTAACAGACACACACACACACCACACACACACACACACACACACACACACTTGCTCTTAGCAAGCACACAAACAGATGCAGAGGGTTTATGTTAGGACATTTTTACATGGCCACACAAACAGAGAGAGGGATGGAGGGTTAGGAAAAGTGTGAGAGATTTGCGGTTAGACACACTCACACATGCGCGCACACACACACACACATTCACACATCCACACATCCAGCCAGAATAGGCAGTTGGATGATGAGCCCAGCAGATGTCCACAGCCGTGTCCAGAGTCCCTGCTCAGTAATGTGCAGGTCAGTTTGGCTGCGGCGCAGGGAGAGGAGTGGAGAGGAGAGCAGAGGAGTCATTACTGCTGGAGAGAGCCTGTCACACACTGCTCATTCTGTTCCAGGCCCAGAGACTGGCCTCAGATCCCCATACCCACTTAACCCCTGCAGGGGGAGAGGGAGAGGGAGCGGGAGAGAAGTTGGAGGACAGAGAGGGAATTAGGAGAGGAGACTGGGACTGTGTGTGTGTGTGTGTGTGAGACGGCGATAGAGACGAGTAAGAATATGAGAGACTGGATATGGTTCTTTTGTGGAGGGTTTGGCACAGACACAACCATGTTACTGTCAAAATCCCTCTCCTGGTTTCACGCTCACACACACACACACACACACACACACACACAAAGCCACAGCCCTCGCATCGCTCAGGGGCTCGATGGAGAAAATGAGGTGAGCGTGATGAAGTTATCACATTCCAGGTTGCCATGTGTGAATTGGTATTAGAACTGCAAGGAAAGTGTGCCCGTCGCTTGATGAATTTGGCAACACTGACGGAAAGAAATGGGGTGTGTTTGTGTTTGTGTGTGTGTGTGTGAGTGTGAGTTGTTATTCCCCCCTCAAATAACCTCATTGCATCCAATTTGTTTTATACAAGCAGTGTTTGGCAGGCCTGCCGCGGCTCAGTGTACACGCCAGTCTGCAGTCATTTGATATGATTGGCTTGCTTGGGAAGCCAGAGAGAGGGAGGAGGGGAGGAGGGACAAACAAAAGGAGAGATGGAAAAGAGGGAGCAGTGAGAAAGTGGATGGGTAAAAGAGAAAGATGAAGAAGGAGAGAATTTAAGAGAAAGGGATGAACATGAAAATGGGAGAGAGAGAATATCTAAGTAATTTCTTCACAGTTCTTGGAAGATTGCAAAGAAGGCAGTAAAAGGCGAAGTTTGAAGGAGGTTTAGAGATGGACATAAATAAGGGCAAGAGGAGGATAGAGGACAGGAAGAGGGAGAAATGAGGACATCTGCACAAAGGGACCAGGCAAAGCTAGAGACTGAGAGTGGATGAGAAAAATAAGGGTGGCCGAACAGTTCAGTTCGCTTGTCACGGTTCGAAGCTTGTGTGCGTCGCACAGTTCGACGGGTCATGGCACGCGCAATGATGCCTCGTGCTCGTATCTGAAGTCAGATACGAGTCCTTTTCGTGCCAAAGCCAAAGAGGAGGTGTGGAGTGCGCAGGTCAGCACTGTAGAATGGCATGGGGAGAGAAAGGAGGGCAGAGCAGAGGATGAGAAACATATTGGATTTCCTGTTACCTCTGATGACGGCGGTAATAAAACAATAGCTAGAACTCTGACTATATGCAAGTATTGTGCAACACGCATTCAATATGCTAACGGCAACACTTCCAATATGTCAGTTAATGTAAGTAGACATCCCCCCGATGTGTCAGACAGCATAAGCAGGAGAGAGCCTGTTAGGAAACAACCTCTGCTTTCGGCAGCGTTTAAGCAGCCTCTCAGTGATATGTTGGACAGGGTAATAGCCATAACCAAAGCATTGGGGATGTTTATAGCAAAAGATATGCAGCCGTACAGCGTGATTGAGGCTGAAGGATTTTGAGAGCTGATGAGAGTACTTGAGCCGCGGTATAATATTCCCTCCCGCCAACACTTCAGCATCACTGTAATTCCAATTGTCAACGAATTGTTTGACACAGTTCACTTTGCTCTTACTACAGATGGATGGACCTCCAGGGCCACTGAAAGTTTCATCACGGTGACCATTCACTATACTAACTACTAGTAACTTTTTTAATAGCGTATCCTAAATTGTGGATAATTAAACTATATATCCTATGCTGAAGTATATTTCTGGAGTTTAAAGATTAAAGGAAAAAAAGAACAACTAGAACCATACAGAACCAAAAACCTTAACCCTTAAACCGTGATACGAACCGAACTGTGGGTTTTGTGAACTGTGCCATCCCTAGAGAGAAAGGTCAGACGAAGGGAAGGGACTGGACAGTGATTGTGTGTGTCTGTGTGCGAGACAGATATGTGAAGGGGTGTGTGTGTGTGTGTGTAAAGGGGTATAGAGAAAGCAATCTAAGTGAAAGTGAAAGGCAAAGTGTAAAAGATTTGAACCAAGACAAAGTGGTGCAAAGAGGAGAGCAAGCAGGATTGAATAAGTGAGTGAGTGAGCGAGAGGGAACGAGAGAGTTAGGAAAAATAAATGGGAGAAAGAGGAGAGGAGGGAGGGCTGGATGCGGAGGGAGCTGGACTGAAGCAATGACTAAACGAGGAGAGGTCAGAAGGTAATGGGGGGAATAAAAGAGAACGAGGGAGAAGACGGAGAATAATTAGACTGTGGAAGGAGGAGGGAGAATAGAATAGACTTCACTAAGCACCACCACTGCTGCAGAGAGATGAATTAGCACGCCACTGGACACGGTCAGCTGTGGAAGAAGGATGGAGGGAGAGAGGGGGACAGAGGGAGGGAGAGAGAGACAAAGAGGAGAGGAAAGGAGGACAGGAGGCGCAGGGAGTTGGACTGAAGGGATGACTATGTCAGTGGAGAGAGAGAGAGAGAGTTTGAGGAGGGGAGGAGAAGAATAAGGGCGAGAAAGAGAGATGAAAGAGGAGAATGAATTGCATAACGAGACGGATGAATGGGCTGGGAATGAGCGTTGAGCGCCGAACGACAGAATAATGAAGAGAGGCAGGATGGAAAGATAAAGAGGTGAGATAGGAAGAGGAGGTAGAGGAAATGAGACTGGCCTAGTAAAGGGGAATGAATGGAGAGAAAAGGGACGAATGAAGAGCTGGTATGATGGATGGATGGATGGATGGGAATATCAGAGTTTGTTACAGATAAGAAAAGAAGACTAAGAAGAGAAGAGAGGACATGAAGCCAAACTAAAGAGAAAAAAAACAGTGTGACGGTCATAAAAAAAGATGGAACGAATGCATGAGAGAGGATGGGGAGAGGTGAGGAGAGGAGAAAAGGGAACAAGGCTGAAAGGAGGAAAGGGGGACAAAGGAAAACAAGGAGAGGAAGGGGAAAGATAGGAGGAGAGGGAAGAGAGAGAAGCTGGAGAGAACTAGGAGAGAAAGACGAGAGGAGAGAAGGGAAGGCTATGAAAGAGCTGGAGAGTATGGTAGAGAAGGAGGGATAGGAGAGAGGCAGAGAAAGGGAAGTGTCGGGCAGGGAGGGCAGAGGGCTGGGGAGCTG
Source organism: Tenualosa ilisha (assembly GCA_015244755.2). Taxonomy (NCBI): domain Eukaryota; kingdom Metazoa; phylum Chordata; class Actinopteri; order Clupeiformes; family Clupeidae; genus Tenualosa; species Tenualosa ilisha. The sequence goes on along the minus strand of PYXC01000047.1, from coordinate 66,188 downwards.
CTGTGGGTATTTTTAGAGTGATTTAGAGCTCCTGTCAATAATGATAATAACCCTGCAGCATGTCCCCAGAGACACGAGTTTACACAGTGTGCAAGCGTACGTGCGTGTGTGCAATATATGTATACACACACACACACACACACACACACACACCACACCACACCACCACACACACACACACACACACACACTCACACTCACACACAGACATGCCTGTCAGTGCAGTCTTATTTAAATAGCTACTAATAGAAAAGTGTGGTATGTGCTGTTTGTCAGTGGCGGGGAGAGTCACCCAGTCAGCCAGCTCACTAAAACACAGACCAGTGGCAGGAGTCTGGCAAGACTGCCAATGACGTGCAGAGGGGGGGATTACTTGGGTGCTTCTGTTTGTGTGTGTGTGTGGTGTGTGTGTGGTGTGTGTGTGCGTGGTGGTGCGGCGTGCGTGCGTGCGTGCGTGCGTGGAGTTGGAAGAGACAAGATGTTGACAAGGCAGTCGGACCAAATGCTGCCTTTTGGGATGCTGCTTTGTGTGTGTGTATACACATATATTAAAAAAAATATATATATACACACACACACACACACACACACACATATATATGTGTGTGTGTTTGTGTGTGTATGTATATATATATATATATATATATATATATATATATATGTATAGTGTGTATGTTTAATGAGGTATAAACATTCCTCTCCTGGTGCGAGAAAAGTGTCTGTTTGCCTGCAGCACAGTATAGCGGCACACAGGATTAGTTTGAGATGACACTGTTTGTCACTGCCACTGTGGTTAACATTCAGCGCGTCTTGGCTTGGTGTCAAAGGTCATGTTAGCCTGTCATTTCAGGACTGAAGGGAGAGGAGGACTTAGAGTGCAGAAGCTGAGAGAGAGATGGCAGGAGTGAAACTGAGGGAGAATCAGAGACTTGGATAAGAATGTACTATTATTCTCCAGGGATATTAGCAGAAGGAGAAGAGGATGGAGGGACTGTGAGAGGCAGATGAACAGAGAAGAAGGAGTGTGAAAGAGAGAGATTGGGATAGATAGTGTAGGATGGGAGAGAGAGGGAGAGAGAGAGGGAGAAAACAACATGAAGTGAGTTAGATGGAGGGAGAGAAGGAAAGAGGCAGAGGCAAACAGAAAGAGAGAGATGGATTGAGCGAGGAAGAGATGGAGTGGGGATGTGAGAGAAAAGGAGAGAGGGAGTGAAAGGGAGGGACACAGAGGGAGAGAGAGAGTGAGTGAGTGATGTAGCTGTCAGGCCAGTTCTAATGAAGGCTGTGCTCCTGTAATGGCCTTGGCCACCTTATTGAAGGTGAGTGAGGGGTAATCAGAGCCAGAGGACAGGACGGACCAGACACACACACACACACACACACACACACACATATGTTTAGTCTCACACACACACACACACACACACACTTTCAGTTACTCTCGCATTCATTCAGTGACCCTCTCAAACTCAACTCCACTCCCCTGTTGTCATGGATGATGTGTCTCTTGGGAGCCTGCAGTGCACCCTGGGAGTTGGTGATGTGATGTTACAGAATGATGTCTAGTTTTCTGTCATCCCTTGCTGTGCGAAGAGCCTCCTACTGGATGGGGGGCTAGTGCATGGAGATTTGCAATCTCAGAGGAGATGGAAAAGTGCCTGTGTTTAAGGTGTGTGTGTGTGTGTGTGTGTGTGTGTGTGTGTGTGTGTGTGTATAGGGGGTGGAGTGGGGTGCCCTTGTGAATCTGAGAGGCTATTTTGCAGAAAAGAGTGTGTGTGTGTGTGTGTGTGTGTGCGCTTGCAAGTGTACATGTGTGTGGTACTATGCAGCCTGAGAATGTTTTGAGGCGTGTGTGTGTGTGTGTAATGAGGATGCATGTTTGGGTGTGGTGTGCATTGGCCCCGGCTGCAGCAGTGATGGATGACTCTTGCCCCCCTCTGGATTAATAAGCCTGTTGAAACCACATGCTGGATTAATAGAGCCTGTTACGCCACAGCACATTCTGAAAACAACTGTGTCTTCATGATGAGATTGGACAGTGTGTGTGTGTGTGTGTGTGTGTGTGTGTGTGTGTGAGCTTCTGTGTAAGCTTGTGTGTGTAAGAGTGTGAGAGCTTCTTAAAATCAGTGAAAAAGCTTAAATTTTAGCCTTTTGGTTGGTTGTTGTAGATGCAGCAGTGTGTTAGTTAGAAGGATCCCCTTCCATGTGAGTGTGTTGTGCTGCATACCATTGAAAAAGAGTGTGTGTGTGTGTGTGTGTGTGTGTGTGTGTGTGTGTGTGTGTGTGTGTGTGTGTGTGTTTCATAATGGTGATTATTAGTGTTTTGACTTGCTGTCCTCCTGTGTCCTGTCTCCAGGTAATTCCCAGATGGGGGCCACCATAGTGGACGCCCTGGACACCTTGTACATCATGGGCCTCCGTGATGAGTTCAAGGACGGACAGGAGTGGATTGAACAGAACCTCGACTTCAGTGTGGTGAGTGGCATTGACCACTGTAAATTACACATGTCCTCCTCTTACACTCACACCTCGTTTATCTCCCATCTCTGACACTAAAGACGCTACTGTTCCCTCTCCACACCTCTTTACACAGACACACACCAGCAGACAAAGTTTGATGGACGCACACCCTTGACACTCTCTCTCTAACACACACACACACACACACACACCTACAACACACACACACACACACTTCCGACTCCTTTGCCCTATCCTACCTTCCCCCTCTCGCTTTCTCTCTCTCACACACACGCATACACACTCACATTCACATCCTAGACTCCTTTGCTCTATCCTACCTCCCTCCTCTCATTCTCTCTCTCACACACACACGCACGCACACATACGCACATATATACGCACACATTCACACACTTACGCTCACACTCCCGACTCCTTTGCCCTGTCCTACCTCCCCTCTCTCTTTACGTATATTCAGCATGATGCTTTTACCCTCCATGCCTCAATGGTGTTCATTACCCTCAGTAATGTGTGTGTGTGTGTGTGAGAGAGAGTATGAGTGAGAGAGAGACAGTCCAGCCTCCTGACCTTGTTATTTTACGAGTGTGTGAGGACATGACGCCTCTCTCTGGCTCCTGGTGTCGGTGCTCCTCTCCGCTGCATTTACATGCCCTTATTTATCACCTCCTCTTCCCTTTATCTCTGGGTGACAGTGGCACACGGCCGCCCTTCCACAGAGAATTAGACTCCTGACCTTGTGCTTGTGGCCAGTGATCCCTATCCTGCCCAGTCCTCCCCCCCCCCCCCCCCACACACACACACACTAATTTCAATGCCCACGTCTTGGCTTCGTCTTTAGTAATAGAATTATTTCTGGAGGAAGATAGTGGATGCGATGGAGAGATACATTATTGGTGACCTTCTTCTGGTTTAGTTGGGGGAGGAGAAGAGAGAGAGGGAGAGAGAGAGAAGCCCTCGCTTCTTTTCAGAGCTTCTGTATCGCGCCGTCCTCAACCTTGGACACACTTTTTATCTGAATGTCTTCATTTAATTTCTTCTCTTCCTTTCTTTACAGGAACACGGCTACTTTTAGTGAAATATGCTCATTTTCCACCTCTTGAGTTAAACTGTTTGATTTTTACCTTTCTCCTATTCATCCAGTCGCTCTCTCTGTCTGACGGTCGTGCTTTTGGCAGCTGCCTAGCGCAGATCATCTCACCCGCGTGGCCTAGCACTGCACAGCACTATACAACACAGCATTCGACCATGCAACACACACACTCACACACACACAGATCCTCCCAGTACGACATAGGACAGCACAACACAACAATGGATTACACTGTTTATCCTGGGTACAGCACAGCACCTCACAGTCGAGCCCAGCCCAGCCCAGCCCAGGAAAGCTGCTCTGCTGTGTGTGTGTGTGTGTGTGTGTGTGTGTGTGTTGTGTGTGTGTGTTTTTTTTTTTTTTTTTTTTTTTTTTTTTTTTTTTTTGTGTGTGTGTTGTGTGTGTGTGTGTGTGTGTGCAGTGGTGGTATTGTGTTTTGTGCTGTCGCCGGGGCTGCTGGGTAACCTGGACTGGAGAGAGGCCTGGAAGGCGCTTATTGATGTCGCTGGAAATGAGCTTTGACTGATCCATTGTGCAGCGTGGCACTGGGTCGGAATTACTCCGGCACCCAGACACTGAATGCTCTCTGGCGCTCTTTTGCTCTCTCTCTCTCTCTCTCTCTCATTCTCATTCTCTCTCTCATTCTCTCTCTCTCTCCTCTCTCTCTCTCTCTCTCTCTTCTCTTCTCTCTCTCTCTCTCTCTCTCTCTCTCTCTCTCCCTCTCTCACTCACTCACTCGCTCTGTCTCTGTGGCTGACGTGGTGTCTGTCTGCTCTTTGCTAAGCTGCACTCCAGGGGTAACATGCATGAGTCATGCACAGCGCACGCGCACGCACACACACACACGCACACATCCATACACACAGCCATACAGAGCTCACCAATAGTTCTTAAGCATACTGTTCATCCTATGGCGTTCAATTGTGACATTGGTGCAAAGTCACACATCAGGAACACTGAATGTACGTGCACAAATCTCACACACACACACACACACACACACACACACACACACACACACAGGTGACTGTGACCTCGAGACTAAGCAGATACCATGGAAACCATCTGGGGTATGCAGTGAGGAGACAGTGCAGCCGATTGCTTGGAGAGGGCAGAGCTGAAGGAAGCTTCTAGAAATGAAAAAAAAAAAATGTCTGCTAAAATTTGTGGGGAGAGAATGTACACGATAAAATAACAGAGAGAAAGAGTGAGCGAACGGAGGAAAGGAGGAGAGAAGTTTCCCCTCATCCCTCAGGGGACGTCTGTTTCTCCTCCTCCTCCTGCTGTCCCGCTGTGCTCTACCTCTCCAGTCATTTCCTGTCTACCTCCTTTTATCGTGTGTGTGTGTGTGTGTGTGTGTGTGTGTGTGTGTGTGTGTGTCAGAGCTTACACGGTTTGAACATGTCCCCCTCTTCTTACGAGTATGTTTTTAGCTGCTGCTGTCTCGGGTGCTTTATCTTCATTCTCTCTCTCTCTCTCTCTCTCCCTCCCTCTCTCTGTCACTTACTCATCTTCTTTTTCTCAAATTCTCTCTCTTACTCTCCCCCTCTCGTTTCTCTCCTCTTTTTCTTCCCCTCTCACTCATTCTCTCTCTCTCTAAGTTTTGACTGATTGCATCATCACTCACAGGGCCGTCAACTTCTACAAACTTTTCCTGTCAGTTTTGAACTTGACAAATTCCACTGAACGAGTGAAACACCTCCACCGTGGCCAGTCTGTCTTGGCAGCCGTGGCTGTCGGTGAGTGTGTGTTCCCACTGAGGGCTAGCTGCCGTAAAGCTGATGTTCATTTCGGAGCCTTATTTAGCCCGTGTATGAAACTGTGTTGCATGCGTATGTTCACCCATCGACCAGATACACGTTTGGTTTGAAAGAAGAGCGTTGGTCTTGGCATGAGTGCTTCAGCAGGGTCTCTCCAAGCCCCTATCTCCATACGGCCACATTGTGATACTCACCCAAATCCCACCTCCCCACGCTCCTAAATGTTACTCTTATTCTCCATCTTTTTTAACCCCACTTCCCTGTGTCTCTTTCTCCTTCTGTCTCTCCCTTCACCTCTTCATTCTTAATTCTCCATTCCATAAAAGGCTCCTTCCCTACTCTCTCCCCTTCTCTCCCTCTCTGCCTCCCTCCCTCCTCTCTCTCCCTCTTTCCTTCTCACTCCTTCTCTCCTTGCCTCCTCCTTTCTAGACTTCCTTCAGCCTGCCCTCCAAGCATCGGCGCACTGTCCCTCACTGCTACCCCGATGGTTCCATGGTATCTGCTTAGTCTCGAGGTCACAGTCACCTGTGTGTGTGTGCTGCTGCTGGGTTAGAGCAAAGGTTAATTAGGACTCTCAAGCTGAATGTGAGTCCGACTGTGACTGCCACTGCTCTGCTCTGCCCTGTGATTACCTCTCTAAGAGCTTAACCACCTCTGCTCTGTGCCTCACACTCATCTACTCTCTCACTCATTCTCTCACTCTCTGACTCGCTCGCTCGCTCGCTCACTCACTCACTCGCTCACTCGGGCCAGACCGGGGGGGGGCGGAGTGGCAGAGGTGAGGAAAAATGACAGGCTGTTACAGAGGGGGAGGAAGGTTGAAATGGTGACCAAATGATGGGGGGGTGATGAAAGACCCAGAGATAGGAATAGAGAGAAGGAGGAGAGAGAGTGAGAGAAACAGCCAAATGAGAGGTTCGGGGGTTAGGGAGGGAGTGGAAAAGTGTCCAAATGAGAGGGAGGGAGAGAGAGAAAGAGAGGGACAGAGAGAAAGAGGTGAGATGGCGGGGGGGGGGGCAGCAGAGAGAGAAAGATGGAGAGAGAAGTGAATGCTGGAAGGGAAGAAGAGCGGGAGATTGTTGACTGGAAAGAGGACCGACTTTGGCTTTTAGCTCTTAAGAGAGTGGAAATGAGAAGGAGGGAGGGAGGGAGAGAGGTGGTGGATGGAGGAAAGGAGTGAAGTGGAAGGAGTGAGGAGTGAAAAGGTGCGGGGGATTGGAGTGAATGTGTGCAGGAGAAGTGCTTTGGCCCCACTGGCCCTGCTGCTTCCCGAGGTGCATGCCTTTCTGAAGAGGTTCTCCGTAATCAAGCTGCAGGTTCACTGCCCTCTATTACACTGCGAGTGTGTATCTGTGTGTCTCTATGTCTGTGTGTTTTTGCGTGCGTGTGTGTGTGTGTGTGTGTGTGATAAACAAGCACCAGCAAGGGACAGTGAAGGAGAGGAAAGAGGTTGACCTTTTGTTCCGCAATTTGTTTTTCCAAGCCAGCTTGCGGGCGTTTTGTGGTCATTCCAAAGTGCCATCTCTTTAACTGATCCCCTTGACTTCCTCCAATTTTTCTCTTAATATTTCTCTCACTCTCTTTCTCATTCTCCCTCCTCTCTCCATTTCTCTCTGTCCCATATGATTAGACCTCCGCCCTGACTGTGTGTTTGTGTGTATGATTAGACCTCTGTCCCGTGTGTGTGTGTGTGTGTGTGTGTGTGTGTGTGTGTGTGTGTGTGTGTGTGTGTGTGTGTGTGTGTGTGTGTGTGTGTCTGTCTCCCTGTGGTTGCTCAGTTTGCTGTTTGCAGTTTGCTCTGTTGTCCAAGACTGCTTTCTCTGGGGATGAGGAAATGAACTGAGGTGTGTGTGTGTGTGTGTGTTTGTGTGTGTGTGTGTGTGTGTGTGTGTGTGTGTGTGTGTGTGTGTGTGTGTGAGTGAGTGGGTAGCAGTTTATTGTATATCTACTGTTTTTGTGGATCCCCATAGCTGCCTAATGTAATAGCTGTTTAGTCCTGACAATGAAAACATGGGCCTGACTTCACTTGGTTAGAGGCTGCACTAAACACATTACTCTTAGTCTGAATAATCAGCAGGAGCCTGGATTGGTGTGTGTGTGTGTGTGTGTGTGTGTGTGTGTGTGTGTGTGTGTGTGTGTGTGTGTGGTGTGTGTGTGAGTGGGTAGCAGTTTAATGTATATCTACCGTTTTTGTGGAACCCCCCCAGCTGCCTATTGTAATAGCTGTTAAGTCTTGACAATGAAAACATGGGCCTGACTTCACTTGGTTAGAGGCTGCACTAAACACATTACTCTTAGTCTGATTAATCAGGAGCCTGGATTTGGGGTGTGTGTGTGAGAGAGAGAGAGAGAGAGAGAGATAGGAAACGTAAGAAGACAGAAGAAGAGTGTTTAAGCAAGAGTCCACCTATGAAAGGGTGATGGAGTAGAGATTCCGAGCAACAGAGAGGGGTAGTGAAAGTTAAGGACAGAAAGAGAGAGAGAGGGGAGGTGGATAATGTGATGGAGAGAGCGAAGAAGGAAGTAGAGATGGAGCGAGGGAGGCTAAGGGAGAGGTAAAGCTGCAGTGCGTTTGGTTCCTGCGCCACTAATAAATGATTAAGAGGCTGCCATGTTCACTTCTCTGAGCACTGAGTCACTGTTATGAGCAGCCGTCCTCCCCCACGCATCACACCCACCTTACCAGCATACCAGCACCCAGCACCCAGCCTGCCTATGGAACTACTGGACGCATGTATAGTCCTCTCTGTCCCTCTCTCTCTCTCTCTCTCTCTCTCTCTCCCTCTCTCCCTCTCTCCCTCTCTCTTTCCCTCTTTCCCTCTCTTTTTCTCTCTTTCTTTCTTTGTTTCTCTCTTCTCTCCTCTCCCCCTCTCTCTCTCTCTCTCTCTCTCTCTCCTTTCTTTATCCCTTCCATATCCCCTTCTCTCTCTCTCTCTCTCTCTCTCTCTCTCTCTCTCTCTCTCTCTCTCGCACTTTATCCCAGCCTGCCTATACTGTGTATAATGAATGTATGTCTCTTTCTTTGGCTCTCTTTCTGTCCCCTGTTCTCTTCAATCAGCAACTCCCTCCATCTCCCTCCTTCCCTTTTCTCATCTATCTGTTTGTCCTACCAGTCTTTCTCCATCTCTCTTTGGAGATTAAATGTTCTACCTGTGATTTTCCCCTCACGCTTCTTCTTCCTCCCTTCCTTCTTTCCATCCTTCTATCCTCCTGTCCTCCCTCCCTCCCTCACCCTCTCTAATGATGAATGTGTCTGGGTTAGATGACCTTGTTAACTTGTTCAGATTAATGAAGCTAGTTAGCAATGCAGCCGCCTCTACAGACGCATCATCAGAATTATCATGTCAAAAACATACGCGCACACACACACTCACTCACAACACATGCACACGTATACATTCCCCGTTTCAACACACACAAACACACAGACACACACACGCACATGTATACGTTCCCTGTTTCAACACGCGCACACTCACAACACTCACCTTAATAAATACACCTGGCAGGCTAGCAGTGTTTGCAATGCATCCACCTTTACCTACCATGAGAATTAACATGTCAAAAACACACACACACACACCCTCACTCGCACACATATGCACACATATACGTTCTCTGTTTCAACACACACATACACACACATACTCTCACTCACACACATATGCACATGTATATGTTCCCTGTTTCAGCACACACACACACATATGCATATGTATACGTTCCCTGTTTCAACACACACGCACACACACACGCACGCACGCACAGACACACCTGAATAAATGCACCTGGCAGGCGTAATGCAGTAAGCGACATACCTTTGGGGATTAAGTGGAATTAATGCATGGGGCTGAAGTCCTCTAAGTGATTTTGAGAGGAGCGGCGCGTCCGCTAATAACGCTGATTGGAGCTGACGCTGAGCAATGGGGCCCATTAAAGGTGCCTAGTGGCCACATCTCTCCCAACAAGCCTCCTCCTCCTCCTCCTCTTCCTCCTCCTCCTCCTCAGAACAGGGCGGCACAAAAGGATTTTCAGAAACCTCACCTAAAAACAGATTTGTTTGTAGATCTGTGCGAGTGAATTCATCACAAGTCAGTATGACTGCTTTTAATGCATATGATTAGGTGTGTGTATGTTTTAGAAAGTGTGTGTTTGACAGCAAAAGACTGTATTCCCTGATAAATCTTTATGCTTCCAAATTACTTTGTCGTTTTCTGTCACTCACATACACACACATCAGACAAAATCTTTGTGTGTGTTGTGTTCAAATGGCTCAGTGACAAGGAAATGCAGTGTCTGTCCTTAATGGCTATGAGTGTGTGTGTGTGTGTGTGTGTGTGTGTGTGTGTGTGGTGTGTGTGTGTTTAAAGGAGAGGGTGAAAGAGCAGTGTGTTTGGCAGGGTGATGGATGATGACTAGGCTCCCGTCCATCAGAGAGAGAACAGAAGAGACAGATTTGCGCTACACTCACTGACACACACACACACAAAAATACACACAAACACGCATTGTGATTTGGCCTTCATGTGCAGTGTCAGTGTTTAGGTGAGATGAGAAGTTTTTAAAAAGCACCTCACAACTCACACACTCAGTCACTCAGTCAGTCACTCAGTCAGTCACTCACATACACACGAACACACACCAGTTTCAAAAATGCCATTTATCGTGTTCAGAGTTTCTGGTTGGTGTTAGATGGATGTTGTGTGTTTGCATGTATAAATAGTTCTTTTGCCTTATCTCTTCCAGAATGCTGAGGTGTCTGTGTTTGAGGTCAATATCCGCTTCATCGGAGGACTTTTGGCTGCATACTATCTGTCTGGACAGGAGGTAAGAACGTGTGTGTGTGTCTGTCTGTCTGTCTGTCTGTATGTCTGTCTGTCTGTGTCTTCGTCTGCAAGGGCATTATATCTGTGTGTGGGCTACCCAGACAAGCACACACACATAGAATATAGAACGTATTTGTCAATAGCAGAGGGGAGTTTCCATTTTGTGTGATGAGGAACAGCTTTCTTGTTCCTGGGAAATCCTGCTGCTACAGATGCTTGTCCTCCACCCACACAAACAGCTGACCCAGTTCACTCATGACGATACCCCAGGTTTGCTTGTTTCTGTGTGTGTGTGTGTGTGTGTGTGTGTGTGTTGTGTGTGTGTGTGTGTGTGTGGTGTGTGTGTGTGTGTGTGTGTGTGTGTGTGTGTGTGTGTGTGTGTGTGTGAGAAAGAGAGAGATGCAGTTGGCTCCAGATTGATTCCCTTACTAGTTTCTGACCAGCGTTTTCCATGTATTTCTGGATCACTTGTGGCATGGCTGTACCTTGCTGTTTCAGTGACACAGCTTCAGTATGGGCCCTGTCTGAAGAGGGCATCAGGACTGAGCAGGGGACCGATGTACACTGGCACTATTTCATGTTAGAAGTCATACTTTACTCACTGATGGTCCAGGGCATTCAGACCACATGTACATAGATGCATGCATGCTAGTAGTGTGTGTGTGTGTGTGTGTGTGTGTGTGTGTGTGTGTGTGTGTGTGTGTGGTGTGTGTGTGTGTGTGTTGATTCTGTGTGTTACTTCTGCTCTCAGCTCCCATACTAAGACCATACTATCTTCTATAATTCATGCGTTGTACACACACACACAGCCAATTACTCACAGTCCTCTTATTTCCTCAGTACACTAGGTATTCCTGGTCTTTTCCCCCCCTCTCTTGTACACACATGTACACACACACACACACACCCCTACTTCATAGTCTCACACCTACTTCATATACTCCACGCCATCCTCTCTCATTCCTTGTTCCAATCATGTTTCTGTTGAGCTATCAGCACATGGCACACACATACAGTAGAGAACATAC
>PYXC01000047.1:30000-52500 GCA_015244755.2 Tenualosa ilisha | reverse complement strand
ATGAGATGAGAATGGTGGTGAGTGTGTTTGAATAAGTAAGTGTGTGTGCGTGCGTGCGTGCTCAAGGGAGATCCATCTTTCGGCTGTCAGACTGCAACTCGCTCTACTCTGTCTGCCCATGTCAAACACAGAGCCATCAAACCTGCCGCGCCACCACCGCTAACTGCCAACCGCCAACTGCACCTCAACTCACCTGAGCTAACATCCACAGCATGGCAGGCCCAGAGATGAGGAGACAGAGATATCCACTGTAGGCACCTGGTTTAAAGCACCAATTTGACAGGACTCGCAGACAGGCAGATCCAGAGAAGCCGACAGGTGGACTATGAAAGGCAAACGGATACAGACAGTGAGGAAAAGACACACAGCGGCAGACAGACAGGAGCAGAGATAGGCTGGGGGCCAGATGGAGACGTGCCCTCGGTTTTGTTTGGCAGGGAGACAGGCGTGGCAAACACGGTGAACCCACGCAGCCTCCCTCGGATACATGCACGCGCGCACACACACACAAACACACACACAGCTACACGTGTGAAGTCCGCTACTAGCAGCTGGCTGGACATACACTGTTGGCGATGTTGGTCAAGCACATGTTGAACCCAAGCACAGACTGGGGCTGCTTGCTGTGTGTCTGCTGAGCTGGACTCTTCCAGTGTTGTCAGGGTGTGTACACCCATGGTTTACAGCACACAGCTTGGCCTGCCTTCTATGAATTTCCCAGTGATGGTAATATAACAATATGAAGTGAATAGGCATGTGCTCACAGTTGCGCACGCACGCACACACACACACACGTTTGGCGATTGGCAGGCATTTGGCTCAGGGTGCAGGAGCCCTTTAATCCAGATTTAACACTCGACCCCAAGACCCACAGGATATCTCTCCCTCCTCCCTCTCCTCCCTCTCTCTCTCTCTCTCTCTCTCTCTCTCTCTCTTCCCCCTCTCTCTCCTCTCTCTCTCTCTCTCTCTCTCTTCCCCTCTCTCTCTCTCCTCCCTCTCTCTCCTCCCTCTCTCTCTCTCTCCTCCCTCTCCTCTCCCTCGCTCCCTCCCCCTCTCTGTCTCCTCTCACTGTACTCTGGGCACACTCCGTCTAGTGTTTATACAGTGTTGATGGCAAGAGTGGGGTTAGGCTTTGTGAACTCACATGTGAAATAACAGGATCATCTTCTCTTCCGTGTGTTTCTGTGTGTGAGTAGGGGAGGAGGGGGGGCTTTGGGTTCATCTGCTCATATGTGTAGTAACAGGATTATTGGTGGCTTTCTGGTGCAGAGGGACAGATTAGGATGCTGGGGACACATCTGCCATCAGGGAATTACTCAGACTACGCCTACCAGTTCAACTGAGCACCACCTTCTTTCCACCTCTCTCTTTTTTCTCTCCCTCTCTCTCTCCCTTCCTCACTCACTCTCTTCTTTAATCTCTGTCTCCCTTCTTTTCTTTCCCTCCCCTTCTCTTCTTGCATCTCTCTCTTCCTTTCCCTTTCTTCTCCCTTTTTTTCTCTCTTCTCTCTCTCCATCTCTTCATCCCTCTTTTTCCCCTCTTCTCCTATCCTCTCTCTCTCTCAGGTCTAAATACTCCTTGTTGCCATGACTGTGCCACAGCATTGCCAAAGCAGCAGTCATGTGAAGGTGAACCTGCAGAGCACCTAAAAGCAATAAAAACATTACCACATAGAAAGACAGATGGTCAAACATGGAAGGCCTGTGTCCCACTGTTGCTCTCGTTTCCTCTGTCTCCTTTTCCCTCCCTCTCACTCCTCTCCTCCTTTACTACAGTTTATTTTTGTCTGTCTCTCTATCTCTTTAAGTTTCCCCTCTCTTTCTCTCTCGCTTTCTCTCTCTCTCTTTCGTTTATCTGTGTCTTTGGGCACTATTGGTCTCTGTCTGTCTCTCTAGCCGACCTGCTGCCTTTGAAACATTTCTCCAGTCCTCCATTATTTGTTTCCTTTACCCTCCCTCCATCCTTTCTTCTATTACTTTCCTTTCGTTCACCTCTTATTCTCTCTCTCTCTGTCTCTCTGTCTCTCACTTTCTCCTCCCACCAGGTGTTTCATTTGTGCTCAGCTTTTTAATATGATCTTTTCAAACAAATGTTATTCAGCGAAACCCTGAGCTCCTGAAATATCGGACAAACAGGTGTCTTTTCTTGTAGGTGTTTGGTTTTTTTTATTATTATTATTTGTGTGTGTGTGTGTGTGTGTGTGTGTGTGTGTGTGTGTGTGTGTGTGTGTGTGTGTGTGTGTGTGTGTGTGTGTGTGTGTGTGTGTGTGTTGTGTGTGTGTGTTCGTTCTTCCTACATCCATCTCGCTCTGAGCTGTTATCCACTGACACCTGCAATAAACAGCCTGACACACACACACATTCAGGCTGGCCCATACAAATGCATCTATTTGCATGCTATCATTTTATACACGTAGGCACACATTTGCACGTATTCACTAAGTCCACAGGTAAACATACCTTATCTTTCTCACACACACAGACACACTCTCTCTCTCCCTCTCCACCCCCCCTCCCTCTCTTTGTAAAAGAATATCATGTTATTATTACACTTCTCCCATTGGGAGCACTGTGCACTGTTGAAACTTAATGTACCACTACACCTCTTCCTCTCTCTCTCCCTCTGTCTCTCTCATCTCCTCCTCCTCCTTTTCCTCTTCTTCCTCCCCCTCCACCTTCCTCTCTCTGTGTGCACATAAAGTCTAGAGAAACCCTGTTAGAGCCAGCTGCGATGCCGTGACTCACACCCATGTCCGGTGTGTGTTGGCTCCCAAGCTCTACTGCTGTCGTGTTCTGTAATGTCTCCGACCCGAGTCCCAGACGGCGTCTAAACCGCGTTACCCATCATCCACTGCTCTCCCCGTGGTGTACTTTAGGGGCGAGGGGTGCCTGGTTGCCTGTCTAAACCATGTTACCCACCATCCCTCTCTGTCCCCATGCTCTACTTTAGGAGCGAGGGGTGCCTGGTTGCCTGTCGAAACCACGTTACCCATCATCCCTCGCTGTCCCCGTGCTCTACTTTAGGAGCGAGGGGTGCCTGGTTGCCTGTCTAAACCACGTTACCCATCATCCCTCACTGTCCCTGTGCTCTACTTTAGGGGCGAGGGGTGCCTGGCTGGCAGGCTGGCTGGCTGGCTGGCTGGTTGGTTGGTTGTGTGGTACTGTCTGACTGCAGGCCTGTGGTTTGGGACTCCTGTTAAGAGCTTTACACCACAGCTGCCAAGGCCGCTAACAATCAGTGTGGGACGCTGCAGTGCTGTAGACCACAGGCATGCGCTGTCTGGGAACATGGGCAAAACAGCTGCAGATGGGGACACGTGTGTGTACACACACACACACACACACACACACACACACACACACACACACACACACACACATACACACAATCTCAAGTACACACTTTCAAATGCACACATACTCAGAGACTCATGTACACACACGCATACGCACAGACACACACAATTTGTGTTTCTACAGACATACCAGTACTTAAACACTTTTGCTAGCTTGTTTACACTGTAGATTTAGCCAACCGAGTCTGGCTGAATTAAGAACACAGCCATCTGTGTAGATTAGGTCCTGTTTGTACTCGTAATGGATGAGGCACAAACGTGCACACACACAGATGACTCAGTGGTGTGTGTGTATTAGGGTGTGTGTGAGGGTGTGTGTGTGTGGACTTGATGTGCAGACTGAATGTGTTATCCTCCTGTTGCTGTCTGAGCTCCATTCACTGCATTGTTGCATCAGTGTATTCTTCTCTTGCTCCTACACTCCTCCTTCAGTTGGCATCCCAGTCTCTCTCTCCCTCTCTCTCTCTCCCTCTCTCCCTCTCTCTCTCCCCCTCTCCCCCCCCTCTCTCTCTCACTCCCCCCTCTCTCTCTCTCTCTCTCTCTCTCTCCCTCCCTCTCTCTCACCCCCCCCTCCTCTCTCTCTCTCTCTCTCTCTCTCTCTCTCTCTCTCTCTCCCCCTCTCCTCCTTTTCACTGGCTTTGCATTCCTCTCTGTGTTGGCAACCCTGTATCACAACAGACATGCTAATAAAGCTATGTTGAATCTCTCCCTTTCTCTCCCTTACTCTCCCTTACTCTCCCTTACTCTCCCTTACTCTCCCTTTCTCTCCCTTTCTCTCCCTTACTCTCCCTTTCTCTCCCTTACTCTCCCTTACTCTCCCTTTCTCTCCCTTTCTCTCCCTTACTCTCCCTTACTCTCCCTTACTCTCCCTTACTCTCCCTTTCTCTCCCTTACTCTCCCTTTCTCTCCCTTACTCTCCCTTTCTCTCCCTTTCTCTCCCTTACTCTCCCTTACTCTCCCTTTCTCTCCCTTTCTCTCCCTTACTCTCCCTTTCTCTCCCTTACTCTCCCTTTCTCTCCCTTTCTCTCCCTTTCTCTCTCCTCCGTACTTGTTCTGTCTCTTGTCTGTGTTTCTGTGTCTCTGGCTGCCTCATTATTTTCTGCTGTTCTTTAGTGTCCTGGTCCTTTTCCCTGAACACAGGGAGGTCTGTTGTGTGATATTCATGTTCTTCTCTTGTCTTTCGTCTTGTAGCGCCCTGAGGTTATTCTGGTTGCCCTCTCAAAAGCACGCAACAGTGGGCCCCCAGGAGCACTCTCTCACTCTCTCACACACACTCACACACTCACTCACTCACTCACACACATACACACACACATTCTCTGCTTTCTACAGAGCTTTCATTCTCTCCACTCTCTCATACACAGTTTTCAGGTAGGCTGTTTGTTGTGCGTTAGTGTGTGGTAATAATGGATAATCACACCTCTCTTTCCCTCTGTCTCCTTTCCTCCCCCTCTTTCTCTTCTTCTCCCTCTCTTCCTTTTTTGTCTCTCTATCCCTCTCTCTCTCCCTCGGTAGGTGTTTAAAGTAAAGGCGGGCCAGCTGGCTGAGAAGTTGCTTCCTGCCTTCAACACTCCGACAGGGATCCCTTGGGCCATGGTTAACCTCAAGAGGTGAGCTACTGATCAGCACACACATAAACACACCACACACACACACACGCACGCACGCACACAGGTACTAACACATCAGCTTAGATCCACACCACTGTAGTGCTGCCACTAACGACTAATTTTTCGATTAGTCGACTAATCCAAAAGACAAATTTCCAAAAAGTCAATTGTGTTCATTGTATTTTGAACGCACGCAAGGGCCAGAACGTAATGCGTCACCTGTGCGTTAAGCGTCATGTGCTCTCGTGTGCTCCCGCATTGCGCTTCTGCTCCCGTGATGCCAGTGAAGTCTTACAGAGAGTTCAAACCGCTCTTACCACCAGCTCGCCTGAAGTATTTGCACGCTTCCGCGGCTTTTGGCCTCGTTCTAGGAGTAGAAGTTGCCGTCGTCCTTTATTCCGACTCGCCCGCCGCTGCCATTTTCAAATCAAAACACTGAGGCAGGGGTGCTCAAAACAGTGGAGGGGGGAAGAAAGAGGGTGGCCAATTTAAGCAGCAGGGTGCGGACAACAAAAGCTAGTGGTGTGGAGGGGAATTATTTGAACTCAGATGAGCCGTTTGAGACTGAAGACCAAAATGATAGACAGTCCATAGCAATATAACGCATCGACCAAAAAAAAATTGCCGTCGACTAATTGCAGCAGCTCTTTACCACTTTCAACACTGGAGTTTATCCATGCAGAGTCATAAGAGAGTGTGTGTGTGTGTGTGTGTGAGTGTGTGTGTGTGTTTGTGAGGGAGTAGAAGAGTGATCGTGGATGTATTATGGTCACCTGCCCCAACACCTTCTGTATTGCGGGTCAGCACTCGCGCACACAAATATACAAAATATTTTTTTCTTGAGCACACACAAACACACACACACACACAGTAACACACATCTTGAAGCCTTACAAAGACTCACTCTTACACAAGCACTGATTACCCATCATTTTCATTTTGTCCATGTTTTCTTTAATCTCTCTCTTTTTCTTGAAACCCCTTTCCCACCTGTGATTGTGTGTGTGTGTGTGTGTGTGTGTGTGTGCTTGTGCGTGCGTCGTCTTAGGGGCTTAAAGCTCTCCGCTGTGGTAAATGCAGCCGGCCACATCATTTCATTTTCAGAGTGCGGCCAATTGACAATTGCACAATTAAACTGAGTCGGGGCATTGTTGAACGTACATTAAGTGGCAGCATGAAAGGGAGGTGTGTGTGTGTGTGTGTGTGTGTGTGTGTGTGTGTGTGTGTGTGTGTGTGTGTGTGTGTGTGTGTGTGTGTGTGTGTGTGTGTGTATGTCTGTGAAGCAAAAACCTGACACACTCTTTTTGTGTGTTAATTGGCTGTTAGCAGGGAAATGAATGGTGAATGGGGGAGAGCTGCTCTGTTAAAGGTTCTTGTAATCCAGCGAGAGAGAGAGAGAGAGAGAGAGGAGGGAGGGAGAATGGCTTTAGTGCCTCTCCCCATCTTTCTTTTGCACTTTCACTCTCTCTTTCTCTCTCTCCCTCCCTCCCTACCTCCTTTTTGTCTGGGGTCTTTCTTTTATATGCACCCTGTTTCTTTGCCTTTGACGGGGTGGGCGGTATAAATGATGTATACGAAATACAATATGAATTTGACAAACAGTTGTGATATTTATTATACTGGCCCACTGCAATAGCGCAGGTCAGATTGGGTTTTGATTTGCATTAGCATGTGTATTCATATAATGTAGGCATACACTTTCAGACATTTTTTATTAGTACAAACACAAGATGTATGCTTTTGATTTCATACAGAGACTTTATTAACCGTCATGTAATGGTAGCAAAGAAGATCCACCTATTTTTCTCGATTTACGCAAGTCTTATGCAAACCAAGTCATTCACGAGTAATTTACATATGGGTAGCCTAATTTATGTTCCCTTTACATTAGCGTTGTTTGTTTTTCGATGTCCTCAACAAGCTCTATGGTGAGCTGGTCACTTTGTGGCCCCTGAGTGAAACGTTTACTTGGGAAGAATGGCCCACAAGCTTAAACGTTTCCTAGTCACGTTCAGCTGCTCCAAGGGGGACGGATGCGGGAACATCTTGGGACATCTTTGTTTGCTTTGTATTCTAAGCTGCTTTGCAAATATTTACAGATTTCCTTTAGTTTAATTAAATCTCTATTCTGTTTTTTTTTTTTTTCCTTTTCTTTTCTTATTTCATATAATGATGTCCAAAAACTACCTTTGAGATTCTCAGATTTTGTTTCTGCTTTCTGCTCATGAGGGGTTTAGTTGTTATGCATCAGCTGTTAGCGGTGTTGATGGCTTTTGATGGATTGATAGTCTTGAACAGAAGGAAGGGTTAATGTATGGATTTGAGTCTGTGATGTCAGACCTGTTGAATCAAAAGGCATCATTTTGTAACGTACTGTGATTTAACTTAATTTTTTCCCCGTGTGTGTGTATCAGTGGAGTGGGACGTAACTGGGGCTGGGCGTCTGCTGGTAGCAGTATCCTGGCCGAGTTTGGAACGCTGCACATGGAGTTTGTTCATCTCACCTACCTGACTGGAAACCCAGCTTACTACCAAAAGGTAGGTGTGAGTGTGCGTGTGCGTTTGGGTGTGTGTGTGTATGTGTGTGCGTGTGCTATAGTGTGTTATAATTCGAATGATGGAAATGTGGATTCAGACTGTGGGCATGTTTGTTCTTCTGCTTCCGCTTGCGTGTGTGTGCATGTGCGTGTGTGTATGTGTGTGTTTAACCTGCCAACTGCAATGCTGATTCTGAATAGAAAGCGTGTGTAAAGTCCTGTGTTCATTCTCTCTCTTTCCTGGGTCCAGGTGATGCACATACGCAAGCTGCTAGCCAAGATGGACCGACCCAACGGCCTGTACCCCAACTACCTAAACCCCCGCACGGGGCGCTGGGGCCAACGTGAGTACCCATCCTCCTACCCCATCCCTTAGGGTTACCTCAGTGACTTGGAAAAACACACACGGACAGCAAAGCGTTCTTAAGAAACCGAGCCAAAGTTGGTTAGCCATGCTGGCAAATGTAGCGCTTGAGGGTGTGCAGTGAGTGCTTTCTGGAGCCAGTGCATGTGTAGTGAGCAGATATAGCATCTAGGCCTCTCCACCCATATTACATTTCCACTCTTTTGTTCAACTTCCTGGCAGTGTCTTGAAATTTGACTGGCCGTATTCTGTCCATGGTGTTTTTGACTCCATGGTTTACCTCCCTGGCTTGTCCCAGGCCCAATTTAAATTCTGTTAGCCTGTCTAACCTGACTTCAAACAGCCTGTAAGGCTTGTGATTAACTGAGGTGCAGATGTTTGTCTCGCACACACGCATAAATACTTACAAAACACACACACGCACTCATACATGCAAATGTACTGGCACACACAAACTCAGACACTCATACATACTTTTTGTAGTTTATTTGCTGCTCTTCCTCCAGCCCGTGACTGAAGATGTAAACTTAATGGTTGATCTCCATCTCCATTTTAATTACTTTGTTTGTGTGTGCGTGTGCGTATGCGTGTGTGTGTGCGTGTGTGTGTGTGTGTGTGCTGTGTATGGGGTGCGGACGGCCCTTTTTAATAAACATCTGTAATTACTTGTAGAGAAACGCTCAGGCGTGCTTTATCGAACTGTTAATTACAGTGAGTAGTGAAGTTTTAATTACTGTCTGTGTCTCTGAGCACCAAACCTGATGAAGCCAGAGTACACACGTGCACGTGCACGCTCTCTCTCTCACACACACACACACACACACACACACACACACACACACACACACACACACACACAAAATGGTAAGCATTCTTACCTGCAGCAGAAACCGCACACACACACACACACACACACACACACACACAATTTGAGATACAAGCTCATTGAGCTTAGTCACTCACTCTCACACACACACACACACACACACACACACACACACACACACACACACACACACACACACACACACACACACCATAAAGGTTTTGCCATACTCGCATTCCTGTTTGCACAGTCCTCCTGTGTCTGATGATACACACTTTCCAACCAGTATATAGCCAGAAATGCAAGAACATTTTGTTATTGTAATTCTTTATCTAAGAGGGTGTGTGTGTGTGTGTGTCTGTGTGTGTGTTATCATGATTTCTGATTTTGATGGAGTGCGTGTTTATGTGTGTATACAGGTGTGTGCGTTATTGTAACTACATATATCTTTGTGGGTGTGTGTGTGTGTGTGTGTGTGGGTGGGTGGCCCTGCAGTGTGTGAAGTAAGGTTTAGATGGGAAGTTAATGAGGGACCTTTAGTCCTGCTCTCTTAATGAGTTCTGCTGTGATTGACAGGTCATTATCCACCCCACTCTCTCTGATGTCCTATAGATCCCTCTGCCTCACTTTCACACTGCCCTTTCATTACCGCTGCCCATCTACACCATCGCTCCCTCTTTCTTTGTTTTTCTTTTTCTTTCTTTTTCTATCTCTCTATTTTTCTGTCTTCACTCATTCAAGCTCATCATGATGCTCATTGCTTATCTTTTCAATTCATGTTTCTCTCCGTCTCTTCCTGTCTGTGTTCACTTTCTCACTCCCATCTCTCCATCTCTCCATCTTTCCCTCTCACCCTCTCTATCTATCTGTCTGTTCACTTCTCACTTCTGTGTGTTCTCTCTCGCTCTGCCCCCCCCCCTCCCCCAGCCCTCCCCTTTAATAAGGAGGCCAGGCTGGTGTGAATCAGATAAGATTGGGTGACTGATAGACAGCCTGTAGCAGGATATTGGTTCAGCAGGAGAGTGCTGATACACTCACAGCAGCTCCGTAGAAGCTAGTGTAGCCCAAATTAAACTTGTGTACACCAGTCCTTAGTCCTCATTCACACAGCGACTAATGTGCATTGTCCTTAGCAGTTGTGCGTTTGCAGTGCGTGGTAAACACACGTGGTGCACGTGGTCTGGTTTTTTAACGTGCATTCTAAACAAAAGTCTCCAAAACCACGGCCACCACACGTGCCTTAAAGGAGAAGTCCGGGGTAAGTCGACCCATGGCCCTGTTGTTTGAGGTCACAGAGCATTGTGGGTAGGAAGGAGAGAACTTGGTCCAACATAAAATGAATTTGCAAATCGGCAGCTAACGCTAACTGAATGGGGCGGTGTTTCAGTTAGTGTTTCAGTTAGTGTTAGCTGCCGGCTCACTGTTCGGTCCACGTGTACCAACAGTACCTCAAACAACAGGGCTGTTGTCAGAAAGGTCAGTATTTTAGTTAAACATGTTTCCTAAATCGCTGATATGATTCATTATAATTCAATTTCTCACATACTCCTCATCTAAATACATCAGTAAATGACGCTAGAATATTCTATGGGGAAATGCACAATGATAGCCATGTAATTAATAACTATTACAATTATCAGGTGAAAGTAAATAAAGTAGTCTCTCTTTAAAACACCTATTGTCAAACACACACACACACACACACACACACACACACACACACACACACTCATTATCAGTCTGTCTGTGTGTGTATGTGTTTTAAGTTTGTGATTTGACAGCTCCGTTTTCCAGCACCTGAAACAGTGGCTGATGGATGTTTTTGTCCCTGTCCCTTTTGATTAAGGGAACATTATTCATTAGCCGCTGCCCGCTTGATTGACAGCGGGGTTAGCCAGTCACCTCTAGACAGATGGGTTGGGCGGTGCAGAGGATTTAAAATGAGGAACAGTCTGTTCTCATTACCAAAGCAAACCTACCACACAAATGCGCACGCACACACACTCTCCAAGTCCAAATCACTATGTGCACAAAGTACACACCACACTCATACAGACTTTCACACACATTCTCCCAAAACACACACTTACTAACACGCACACATGCACACACTGCAAATGGCTTTGTTTAGTTGGGCACGAAAAAAAATCTCAGCTTAATTTCAGCTTTCCTTTTTGGTGCTTGATTTCATGACTGAGTGAGCAGGCATCCGTACACACACACACACACACACACACACACACACACACACACACGCACAAGCAGGCACGCACCCATCATTCTCTGCTTTAATCACCTCAGTCTGTTCCATCACCTGCTAATGCCTTCCTCTCCCAGGCCCTCATCACAAATAAACTCACACACACGCACGCACGCGCGCGCGAGAGAGATAGAGAGAGAGAGAGCAATAAACATATCTTTGTCCCAGGCAGCTCTCTCTCTCTGTCAGCCTGTCCCATCAACTGCATGCCTCACCGTTTCTGAATTTCTGCTTTTCTCTCCATCTGGCCTCCCCTCCCTTTCTCTCTCTTTTCCATCTCTGTGCAGTTGGTGAGAAGCTGTTAGCCCTGTGTGTATGTGGGTGTTAGCCCTGTGTGTATGTGGGTGTTAGCCCTGTGTGTATGTGGGTGTTGTGACTCTGAGTGAGTGTGGTACAGTATGTGGGAATTTTATATCTACCATACCACTGTTCCACGCCATCAGCTGCACGTGCGTGCGTGCGTGCATGTCTGTCTGCCTGTCTGTCTGCCTGTCTGTCTGCCTGTCTGTCTGCCTGTCTGTCTGTCTGTCTGTCTGTGAGTGGGTGTGGGTGTCTGTCTGTGAGTGTGACAAACTGCGCTGGTTGTTTGGCCATAAAGCAGAACACACCCAGCCTCTTACACAGGAGCTGTTCATCTCACACACACACACACACACACACACACACACAAACACGCACACAAACCAAGGCCAACAACCCCAGTCTAGCCCACATCCCACACAGTGTAACTTCATGAGTGTGTATGACCATGGCTTAATTAAAGATCGTTAAAGTTAGAACTGGGCAATTAATCAAAAAATCGAACCGTCAGTTGTAACCATTAATTGACAGTGATCAAGCACATGAAAGCATTCCTTGAAAGCACACTACCACGTGTTATTTTGTGATTCTGCCCAGTCCATTTGAGTGCTATCGTCCTGCCCACACTGGCCCTAATCGTGATCAAAAATCGCAATACAGAAGAATGCAGAAAAATATATCAGATATCAGATTTTATGCCAAATCACCCAGCTCTAGTTAAAGTGCTCTCACAAACTCGGAAGAATTTCCTAACACGTCTCTCTCTCTCTCTCTCTCTCTCCTCTCTCTCTCTTCTCTCTTCTCTCTCTCTCTCTCTCTCTCTCTCTCATCAGTGTGTCGATGGGGATGCATGATTCAGTGACTTTCAGTGACTAACCGTTATGCTACTTTCGCTGCTGCTAGGCAGATCCTCTCGCTAGACTTTCTCCAGAAGTTCATCTTTCTGTCTCTTGGTGTCTTTCTGCATGTTCCCCTCCCTCGGAGTCCTTAGAATCTTGTCTCCTTTCATCTGACCTTGTGTTGCTGTCGTCATTCCCGTCGCCGACCCCACCCATCTTTGAGTCGCTACTCAAGATTTCCCCCTTCTCTCTCTGATGCTCCTCTCTCTATCTGTGTTCCTATTTCTCTCTCTCTCTCCTTCCCTCCCTCCCTCTCTGTCAGTAAGAAATGAATAATTCAACAGAAACTTTCCTCCCTCTCTCCTCTTGCCCCAGGCGTAGTGGGACAGAGAAATCAGCCCCATTTGCATAGAATGCATCTTTAACTTTCAGCTCCTACTCTCTCTCTCTCTCTCTCTCTCTCATTTCTCCCACAGTCATTCTTTCTTCCTCCCTCTCACTTGTTCTCTCTCTCTCCCTCCCATCACTCACTCTCTCTCTCTCTCTCTCCCTCCCTCCCAACACACTCTCTCTCCTTTCGCATGCTTATCTCAGTCTTGTAGTTCGCTGTGATAAAATGTCTTTATCTTCCATTGTTTACCATGATGCTGTGTCTGTTTGCGTCGATACTTTTTACCCAAAATCCTGAACAAACACCTGACTGGATGAATAGCACACAGTGTTGTAAGGTGTGTTTGTCGCTGTGTGGATGCGTGTGTGTGTGTGTGTCTCTCTGTCTATCTGTGTGTGTGTGTGTGTGTCTGTCTATCTGTGTGTGTGTGCGTGTGTGTGTGCGCATCTCATATCTATATGCAAATGTATGTTCATATTTGGCAAAACAATCTTTTCCCTCACGCAGGCTGTCAGTCAAACCTAGAAAATCAAGAGAGAGAAATGGAGATAATGAGATGTTTACAGCTGTCTCTACTCCTGTGTGTCTGTGTCTGTGTCTGTGTCTGTGTTTATGTCTGTGTGTGTGTGTGTGGTTGCGTGTATGTGCATGCTTGTATATGCATGCGTGTCTGTGTCAGTGTGTGTCTTTCTTGACCCTTTGAACAATGACTTAGACCCTGCTGGTAGAGTTGTGTCCCTCTATTGCCACACTTGCTGCCTCCCACACACTTCTAATGCACACACACACACACACAGCCTTGAGTTTCTCACCCTACACTGAGTCAATAGCTGTGGACAGTATTACGTGGACAGTTTTTTGTCTATTCCGATGAATAAAAGATGCACCTGCTGTTTATATTCAGCAAAATTCTGATCCGATCAGACACGTGGTCATGTGATGTATGGGCACATTGAGTCTGTTTAGTGCATAGTTTAAAATCAGTTTAAAAAATGGCAATCGTGTCTTTGCAGTGCTATTATGAGGCAACAGCAGGAGGAAAAATTCTATTCCAATCAAGGTGTTTACATGGGTCATTTTCATTCAGATTGCCATTTGGCCGTTTCTGGTCAGATTATATTTATTTTATATTTATATTTATGCATTTAGCAGACGCTTTTATCCAAAGCGATATACAATTTGTCAACTATCAATTGTTCAGGGCCAGTCTCCCCTAGAGCAACTTAGGGTTAAGTGCCTTGCTCAAGGGCACAATGGCGGCATCTGGGATTTGAACCCACAACTTTTCAGGCTACTTGCATGCTAGCCAGGTTTCTTAACCACTACGCTACTATCGCCCAAAATGAAAAGATTAAAAGTGTCCATGTAAACATAGCTGTTGTTGTGCAGCAATCAGCAGTGACTGATATAACAGAAACCTGACTGAAAGCTCTCTGTGTGTGTGTGTGGTGTGTGTGTGTGTGTGTGTGTGTGTGTGTGTTTACGCAAGTGCTCTGCAAAGTTAATGGCTTTGAATGTGTGACTTAATGATCTCTTCACATCCTTGACTTTCTCTAGACTCTTCTCTCTCCAACCCTTTCATCGGTCATTCAGGCCGTGCGTGCGCGCGCACGCGCGCGCGTGTGTGTGTGTGTGTGTGTGTGTGTGTCTGTGGGGGTGTGAGGCAGGTAGTGCACTTTTGTTTTTGTGAATGTGCCCGTTGTCCTGAAGGTTTGTGTGCTTGTACATGCATAGTATGTTTAGTATGCCTGGCTTGTATGAGTGTGACTCACTGTTGCGCGCGCGCACACACACACACACACACACACACACACACACACACACACACACACACACACACACCTTCTCTTGACGTGACTGTGTATCTTGTGCTGACTCTGAATAGCCGTTTTTACACCCCTTGTTTACAGCCAACCATCACTCACCCTGAGTTGGGGTTGGGGCACTGGCCTTGGAGTGTGTGTGTGTGTGTGTGTGTGTTTGTGTGTGACATTAATCAGAGCTGGTGATGAATGGTTCCTGCATGAAAGGCTGGGTGTGTTCTCTTGCTTTATGGCCAAACTACCTGTGAAGCTCGTCACACAGTGCAGAGAAGTTGACACACACACACACTCACTCACTTACTCACACACATACACACACACACACACACACTCACACACTGAGCAAATGTAACCCAGTCCAAATGGTGGTGTGTTGGATTCATTTACTTCTGCACACACACACACACACACACACAAACCTCCAGCCACACTTTCATAGAACTTATAGCCACACACACACACGAGACACACACTTCTGTGGTAGTGTAAATGTGGTGTTTTTCCCCTGGATGGTGGTGTTTAGCACTGATTAGGTGTTTTGTAGCAGTGCTTTTTTACGGCTGGCTGCAGTATATCACTGTTTGGATGGCGCTGGCTTTGAGGAGCAGATAAAGCTTTATGGCGAGCAGTGAGCAGTGGGGAGGGTGGGCGTGCAGGCCTCTGGCTCTGACGCTGGCTCTGGGGCTGGAAATGGAGCTGGAGAGAGGCGAGATGGGGGCTCAGCGCTTAATAAAAAGAGAAGATAACCTGTGCTCCTGTCAACACTAGAGTTTATCCCCTCTTTACAGAGTCATAAGAGGGCCTCTTAAAGTGTGTGTGTGTGTGTGTGTGTGTGTGTGTGTGTGTGTGTGTGTGTGTGTGTGTGTGTGTGTGTGTGTGTGTTGGCCCCAGCAGAGCTGTTGGAGGAGGGTAATGAGGCTGCGCTTTGGAGATTTCTTCCGTTTTTCTTATTCTGTTGTCTTTGCCCCTGCTGTCTCCCACGTCATTATGATTGTAACCTCTGTTCCATACTCTCCACTCCTTCCACTTTGGCTTTTCCTCTCTCTATCCCTCTCCCTCTCTCTTTCTCCCTCTCTCTTTCTCCCTCTCTCTTTCTCTCTCTCTCTCTCTCTCTCTCTCTCTCTCTCTCTCTCTCTCTCTCTCTCTCTCTCTCTCTCTCCCTCTCCATCTCTCTCTCTCTCTCTCTCTCCCTCCCTCTCTATCTCTCTCCCTCCCTCCCCCTCCCTCTCTCTCTCTCTCTCTCTCTCTCTCTCTCTCTCTCTCTCTCTCTCTCTCTCTCCCTCTCTCTCTCTCTCTCTCTCTCTCTCTCTCTGCAGATCACACATCTGTGGGTGGACTAGGAGACAGTTTCTATGAGTACCTGCTAAAAGCCTGGCTCATGTCCGACAAAACTGACACCGAGGCGCGAAAGACTTACGACGACGCCATGGAGGTGAGAACTCCATTGTGCTCCACTCTCATTCTCCCCCTCTCCGTCTCCATGGTGATGACTGTTGTATAAGGGGAGAAATTCTGTGTGATTTGTTTGCCTACTTGCTTTATTTCTGTGCAATTTATTTTTATTTATTTTTATTTTTTTGGTGCGTGTGGTGATTCAACACTGTTTTTCTTCTCTACTCTCTTTCTACACTTTTCCACTTGTCCTCCTTTATCTCACCCCCTCCACACCCTCTCTTCCTCCCTCCCCCCCTCTCTCTCCCTCTATCTCTATCTCTCTTTAGGCCATTGAGCGTCACCTTATCCGTAAGTCAAACGGCGGCCTCACCTTCATCGGCGAGTGGAAGAACGGACACCTGGAACGGAAGATGGGTCACCTGACGTGTTTCGCTGGGGGCATGTTTGCCTTGGGTGCCGATGGCTCGCCGGACGACAAGGCCGGACACTACCTGCAGCTGGGGGCCGAGATTGCACACACCTGCCACGAGTCCTATGATCGCACAGGTGAGTGAGCACACACATGCACGCACGCACGCACCTGGAGAGGGGAGAACATTCCTGCACACCTGCCAGTAGTCTGACCGCTGCACATATTGGAGTCCACACACACACACACACACCTAGTAAAGAGGCTGAGCCTGCACAGGAGTAGCATGAGCAGCGAGGAAGGAAAGTGAAAATGTAAGTAAAAGCTTGAAGGTTTAGATGGGGAGGAAACCATGACAGATGGACGAGTGCTAGCCTTGACATTAGCGCTGAGCCAGTGACGTAAACCAGGGACAGAGAGAGAGAGAGAGAGAGATGAAGAAGTTCTTTGGTAGAGATGAATGAGTGCTGTATGGCATTGCTCAGTAGAGGGGGATTGTAGCAGATACTCTTGGGTTTGTGCTGTCTTTATGGTCGTGTGTGTGTGTGTGTGTGTGTGTGTGTGTGTGTGTGTGTGTGTGTGTGTGTGTGTGTGTGTCAGTTTCGGGTGGGTGGCTTGGATGCTCCAACTCTGTAGAGACTGGGTTCAAAGAGTACAGTATTATTAGAGCATGCTGTCATGGTAACCCAAGCCTGAATGTTGGCAAGATGTCATCATGGTTTGACCGGAACGAACACACACATACAGACTTGTAAGCATACGTAGACACATTCACATACCACACACACACACACTCTTTCTACTACAAATTCCCAGGCCTTGGTTAGCTATGGCAGGTCCAACTGCACCCTGCAGGGCTGTGTGTCACAGAGTAATGGATCCCCAAAGGCAGCTGAAAGAAAAACACACACAAACACACAGAGAGAGATGGGAGTACTTTTTACTGCTATTCAGGATGTACAGTTGGATGTACAACTTTTTTTGTGTTATTTAACACTGAATTTCATTGGAGTGTGTTTGTGTGTAGCCATTAGCTGTGTTTTAACACTCCCTTGGCTCTTGATCACTCAGTCCCTTGATCGCTCAGCCCCTAATTCTTTAGTTTTATCTCTGCCTTTTCTGCCTTCTCTCTCACTCCTTCACTCTCTGTCTCTCTTCACTCCCCCCACCCACACACACACTCACACACACGTATACACACACCTCAACCTTCCTGAAACCTGGAAAGAAAATAAGTGTTTAATTAATAACATACTGATGTGAAATGTGAAAGTGTTTCTTCCTCTCTTCTCTCTCTCTCTCTCTCCTTCCCTCTTTCCCTTTCTCGTGCTGTTGCTTAAATGGCATACTGCTGTACTGTATAAAGCATACAACTTGTATGGAGCCTACAACCTGCCAGTGCAAGGTTGTTTTCAGTATGGGGAGAATCGGTTCCCTTTTCATTAAATAGAAGAAGCCTGTGCTTTACTCAATAACTCTTAATTCACTTAAATAACTTTTTATTTTTGTCTTTAGTAAATGAACGTACAGTGTAGTCAAGTAAACACACATTCTCTTGACGGACAAAAAAAGTCTCGCAGTCACGCCCCCAGAGCTCCATAAATGCTGTGTGCCATTTCAGAAACAGCCTCTCGGCCCTCAGTCTTCCCATTATGGATTGTAGAGGTTCAGTGTTCCCACAGGTCGCGGAATTTGTAAATGTCTTGGAAAATTGGAACATGGAAAATCAGGGACTTTGTCAAGACATGGAATATCAGGGGCTTTTGTTGTTTCTACTGCCTGTTCAAAATGAATATGTGAGGGATTAATGAAGGAGGCGGAGGCAAATTCTCCTCCAAGTTAATTAATACCGTATAGCAGCGCACCTCCAAGGCCATCATCCCGCTTATCACCCAGTTGCAACTCATGCGTGTAAGGAATAGACGTCAGTTTAAAACATAGAAGAGCTG
This sequence comes from Tenualosa ilisha, assembly GCA_015244755.2. NCBI lineage: Eukaryota > Metazoa > Chordata > Actinopteri > Clupeiformes > Clupeidae > Tenualosa > Tenualosa ilisha. The sequence goes on along the minus strand of PYXC01000047.1, from coordinate 34,442 downwards.
GCAGCTCAGTTATAAAGAAACCTGTTCAGTCGCTGTACCACTTTCCTTTCAACGGTGGAAAAGAGCATTGAAAAGAACGAATGAGACTTTTTCAGCAGATCTTCTTCATAGGTGTGCGTTATACAGAATTTGCACACCCTGCCAGCCTTGCAGAAATCAGTATTCCAGTTCTCACCAGTTTTCTATTTACCATTTTTCTTTGTAGAGTAAATTCACACACCTACCATAATACTCTGACTGGTTTTGTTTTCTCAGCAAGGGCACACTGTTTTAGTATAGTTAAAGGTCAGTGAAATTAACGTTACATTAGTCTGTAAAAAGGGTAAAAAAAATCAGTGAATTTCACAATAGACAGATTGGCAACCTTGAAAGGTTACAGCAATTTACAGCAATGTACGGCATTGTAAAGGCTTTATCCTGGTTGGATAAACAAATCTGTCTCTCTCTCTCTCTCTCTCTTACTCCCCCCCCCCCCCCCCCCCCTTCTCTCTTTCTCTCTCTCTCTGTCTTGCGCACACTCTCCCCCTCCCTCCTGCTCTCTCTGTTTCTCCCCCACCCTCTCAGTGCTGAAGCTGGGGCCGGAAGCCTTTAAGTTTGACAGCGGTCTGGAGGCCGTGGCGGTGCGTCAGAATGAGAAGTACTACATCCTGCGGCCCGAGGTCATCGAGACCTACTGGTACATGTGGAGATCCACCCATGACCCCAAATATCGCCAGTGGGGCTGGGAGGCAGCACAGGTCAGTAGTTTGTGCGTCAGTAGTGCACACGCACACACACACACACACACAGTATATTCTGACGTCGTATCCAACTGTGTGTGATCCAACTGTGTGTGGATGCTCACTTAGCACACATTCATATATTTACAAAGACACAGGGATGCTCTGTATATGCTGGGTTGTATAAGTATGGATACAAGATCCTGTTTGTCTTACATATATTGTGGACAGATAGGTGATATGCTGTGGCTCCAGTATACGATAAGATAATACTGTATTCATCCCACTGGAAATTCAAGATGCAGTAGTCATAGACTGCGTCTGCTAATAGGGACACACCTCAGGCATTCAACTGGTGTGGGTTTGTGTGCACAAGTGTGTTTGCTTGTCTGTCTGTGTGTATTGGTTGCAACGGACAGGGGCAGGTGCAGACTGTTGACATAGGCAGGAGGGTGCATTTCCCTCTGTCTCTCTCTCTTTCTCTTTTTCTTCCCTCTCTTTCTATCGCTCTTTCTCTCCCCTCTTTCTCTTTCTTTCTCTCTCTCTCTCACTCGCTCGCCCACTCTCGTTCTCAAGTGTCATCCTTTGTTTCCTCTCTTCATCTTCTGTTTTTACCGACTCCTTCTCCCACCCTCGTGTGTTGGTTGTCGTTGGTGATTGTGCTGCTGTGTGTGTCTTATATATGCAACGGAAAGTGTGATTGTAAGCTAAGCGTGTGTTTTTACATATGTGTTGGCAGTTGTGTGTATGCCTGAAAAAAACAAAAGGGAGAGAGGTGTGTGTGTGTGGGCACAGGCTCTGAGTGCTCTTGAGAAGTGAGTGCTCGCCTGTTTTCTGATTGGTTCTCTTTGTACTGCTGGAACATTACATCTTCTCTGCAACACAAACACCTCCCTTTGATGAATGTGCACACACACACACACACATAGCGCACTCTCATTTTTCTTTTTTTCCCTTCTATTTCCTCGTCTCCATCGTTTCTGTAATGTTCTCTCTTGTCCTCCCTCATTCAAGTCTTTATTTCCATCTCTCTCTCTTTCTCTCTCACTCTCATTTCTTTCTCTGGATCTGTCCAGCTCACTCTCTTTGTTCATCCATCTCTATTTCTGCATCATTCACTTTTGCCCTTTTGTAGTGCCATTTCTCGTACGTTTCCCCTCTTCCATCCATCTCAGTCTCTTTCTCTTAGTCCTTCTGTGTAGGTTAGGCCTCTCTTCTCCTCTCTCTTCTCCCTCTCTTCTCCTCTTCTTCTCCTCTCTGTCTGCCTCCTCTCTCTTCTCCTCTCTCTTCTCTTCTCTGTCTGCCTCCTCTCTCTTCTCTCTCTTTCACCTCTGTCTCCTCTCTCTCTTCTCCTCTCTCTCTTCTCTGTCTGCCTCTCTCTTCTCCTCTCCTCTTCTCCTCTCTCTTCTCCTTCTTCCCTCTGTCTGCTTCTCTCTCCTCTCTCTTCTCCTCTCTGTCTGCCTCCTCTCTCTCTCCTCTCTTCTCTGTCTGCTTCCTCTCTCTTCTCCTCTCCCCTCTCTTCTCCTCTCTCTTCTCTTCTCTTCTCTGTCTGCCTCCTCTCTCTTCTCTTCTCCTCTCTCTTCTCCTCTCTGTCTGCCTCCTCTCTCTTCACCTCTCTCTTCTCTTCTCTCTTCTCCTCTCTGTCTGCTTCCTCTCTTCTCCTCTCTCTTCTCCTCTCTCTTCACCTCTCTCTTCTCCTCTCTGTCTGCCTCTTCTCTCTTCTCCTTTCTCTTCTCCTCTCTGTCTGCCTCCTCTCTCTTCACCTCTCCTCTCTGTCTGCTTCCTCTCTTCTCCTCTCTCCTCTCCTCTCTGTCTGCTTCCTCTCTTCTCCTCTCTCCTCTCCTCTCTGTCTGCTTCCTCTCTTCTCCTCTCTCTTCTCCTCTCTCTTCTCCTCTCTCTTCTCCTCTCTCTTCTCCTCTCTCTTCTCCTCTCTCTTCACCTCTCTCTTCACCTCTCTCTTCTCCTCTCTCCTCTCCTCTCTGTCTGCTTCCTCTCTTTTCACCTCTCTCTTCACCTCTCTCTTCTCTCCTCTCTGTCTGCCTCTTCTCTCTTCTCCTCTCTCTTCTCCTCTCTCCTCACTTCGCTCTTCACCTCTCTGTCCTCCTCTCTCTTCTCCTCTTCTGTGTTTGCCTCCTGTCTCGTCCTCCGTTTGACCTCCACTGTCTTTTCCCTCATCTCCCTATTGACGCCTCCCTCCCTCCTTTCTCTCCCTCCCTCCCTCCCCTCTCCCTCTCTCTCTCTCTCTCTCTCTCTCTCTCTCTCTCCATCCTCCTCCCCCTCACCATCAAAAGGCCATTTTGCACCAAACATAATCAACTAGACAGGTCCATAACCTTGCAGCCTGCCAACTCCTCCTTGCCACACAAATGGCTCCAAAGCTTGGACACTCTCTCACTCTCACTCTCACACACACACACTCACTCACTCCTCACACACACCACCACCTCCACTCGCTCACACACTCACCGCACTCGCTCACACACTCACTCACTCGCTCACACACTCTCTCACTCGCTCGCTCACACACACTCGCTCGCTCACACACACTCGCTCGCTCACACACTCTCTCACTCTCACACACACACACCTCACTCACTCGCTCACTCACTCACTCTCACTCACACACTTTCTCACTCTCGCTCACACACTTTCTCACTCTCGCTCACACACTTTCCTCTCTCACTCGCTCACACACTCTCTCACTCGCTCACACACCACTCTCTCACTCGCTCACACACTCCTCTCACTCTCACTCCACCACACACTCTCTCTCTCTCACTCTCACTCACTCACCCACCCACCCACTAAGCGGTTCAGCACAACGCTGCACAGCGCAGTACAGCACAGCACAGCAACCTGAAACGCCTCAGGACGTTTCCATAACAACACCACCTTCACAGTTTTTGCCATTTAGTCCGTTGCTGGGCTGAGCAGCTGCTTTGAACGGATGACCGCATACTAAAATGCTTTTGGAGTGTATTGTCCTTCCTGCTTCCTGCTTCTGTTCTGGGGAATGGAGGGACATGTTTCACTCCTGTTGAGTGTGTCAGTTGTGCATTCTGGGCAAATACGGGCTCAAACTAGCATCAGATGGACTCAAACTAGCATCAGACGCGGAACAACTGCTCCACATCTGGGGGGGGGGGGGGAGTTCTCTGCCGTTCTGTGGTGCAGAGAACGCAGGTATCCTCGTGGTGCCCGATATGGCCATAATTGAATCACTGGCATGAAGGCTGGCCTCACAAGCACACTAGAAAGTCATGGTGCGCACACTCATCTCCCCACCTCACAGTGAACATATAGGCATCCATAGTGGCCCTGTGGCAGACCCCTCTGATCCTGATCAAAGCCACATATGTTCACGGGGAGGGGAAAGTTCCAGATGGTTCTGTTGTAGTTGGTGCGGATCTACGCCGACATGGGCGGAGCAGTAAGAGCTGGGAGAGGAAGGGAGAGGAGGAGAGTTGAGGCCCCAGCTGCTGTCCCCAACCCCCACCCCCCCCCCCCCCCCCCCAAGGAGACGAGCCTTGTCCTCAGGCTGCAGCCCAAGAGATGCCCTGATGAGAGTAGAGAACACTAGTAAATAAAATAGGCAGCATCAGTAACGCTACACAACCAGCCTGTGTTAGTGAGGGGAGATCAGGGAGAGGAATGAGGGAGAGAGAGTGGAGGAGGAGGGAGCGATGGGATAGGGAAATGAGAGAGAGAGAGAGAGAGAGAGAG
>PYXC01000047.1:0-25000 GCA_015244755.2 Tenualosa ilisha | reverse complement strand
GACTCCCTCTCTGTCTCTCTCTCCTCCTCCCTCCCTCAAGGTATTCTGGGTAAATAAGGATGCTCTTTGTATAGGTGTGTGGGGGAGGTGATTGACACGCTGAGCTAATTTATGCCCCACAACACATATATACACACACACACACACACACACACACTTTCTTGCCAACTATATGTGTGCAAGGTGAATAGGGAGGACTCAAGGCATGTTTTTCTTTACTTTTTGGTTCTCTTTCTTTTTTAAAAATGTGTGTGTTCATCTTGCTTTTTTTTCTTTCTTTTTCTTTTTTATAACTGACAAACAGGATTTATGGAATCATAAAAGTAGGATGTTAAGTTACTGAGCGCACTCACATTCACAGGTCAAGGAGAAAAAAAACAAAACATTTCTCGTTTTTAATCTTCCTACATATAATTGATTTTGCCTACGTATAAAATGGGCTCACAGATAATCAAACAAATGAACAAAAGTTCTAGAATAACCACTGGCAAAGCTCCAAGGTCCAGAACCTGCTCCTCAATTTGCCCTCTGGTTCCAGACACCTGAACCTCTTCCTTAAACTCACATATTTTAGGCTTGTCTCTCAGATAGCCTTATTAGGGGTATTTAGTCACAAAACCCTGTGGCCAATCATATCTGAGACGATATTCTCTCCCTGAGGATGTAAAGCTTGATGTTCTGTGTTGGTATTACGTTGCAAACAGCTGTTGTATGCTCTAAAAACACACGGTCTGGTTGGTGGTATGTTTCACAGAGAGAACCGTGGTGCCTCTGTAGTCACACTATTGGCTATGACAATGATGATGAGTATGGTGATTGTGGTCATGGTCAAGACTTGAGGGGGGGGGGATTTTTTCTCTCTCTCTCCTCTTCTTCTTCTCTCCCCTCTGTCTCTCTCTTGTTGTGTGACGGATGGAGGAACTGACTATGGGGAGAAATGACGGAACTCAATAGGCCTTTGACAGAAGCCACACTCACACACACCACTAACTGACCAAGCCAAGGGTCTACACGCATCTCTTTTTTTTCATTTTTTTTTCATTTTCAACATTTTTTCCTCTTCTGTTTTACTCAGTGGACATGTTGGACTAAGACACATGCTCTTAGCAAGAGTGGGAATGACGTACAAAGGACATGTGGTTCTGTCAAGACCTTTCTCAATCTCCCTGTCCCTCGCCCCCCTTCTCTGCTGCTGTGTGTTTCTGTAGGCAGCAAACGAGCCGCTCAGACACTGCCTTTCCAGGCCTCTAGGTGGCAGCACTGGCTGTCTGATGACTGGATGTGAAGCGCGAGCTCTGAGGCTGCCCTTGGGCGCCCTCACATCACTATGGCGACACCACCTGCTTTCTGTCCCTGGCCGAAGCCTTGGCCAGCTTAAAAGCATCTGTTGTCGTCGGGCGGATTTTGAAAAAAAGAAAAAAAAAAATTTAATCAAAGAAAAAATCTTCAAAAAAGTACTGTGTTCTGTATTTGTATTTTTACTGAACAAAAAATAACTGTAAATATGTTTAAAATGAGACACAAATTCAATAAAGATGTTACGAAAAGTGAACTGAATAACTAAACATACTGTCTGTGGTGATTTTGTTCTTGCACCATCTTGATGCAGAGTCAAATTTCAGTCTATTGAACTTGAGGCTGTCCTGAACTTCCTGTTTCTGTGTGAAGCAGTGTGTAGCCAAATGTTTCCTTTATTAAACATCTCAGGGGGCCAGTGATTATCGCTCATCCCTTTTTTTTTCCCCCCCTTACCTGTTGAAGTGGTCACAACCATACTGTCGATTTTCACAACAAAAACATCCCTTGTTTTACCCCACATATTCTCACCTAAAGGAGAAATCCAATGTGATTCAATCCATAGCCACCTTGTTTGAGGTCACAGAGTGTTGTCTGCAGGATAAATAACAAGAAAATGTGACGCAACACAGCTACCTGTTGGCTATTTAGTCGAACATGGGGCATAGGGAAATTAAGCTGATTTTGAGTTTCTATGCCTAGTCATAGTGTTGGCTGCCTTTTCACATTACGTTTTCAAAATTTTTTTTTTTTTCACCTACTGACAGCACTCCATGACCTTGAACAACAAGGATATTTATTGATACACACTAGATTTCTTGCAGTTGTCAGTAAGTGACTGATGAATGACGATCACATTTCATACCATACAGGAAGTATCAAGTTGATATTTTTTCAGGTTCATTTGTACAGTTTCTTCCTTGTTTGGGCAGATGCAACTTAGGCCAACAGGAGACAGAAACAAGTTGGTTATGTCCGGGACAGCACCTGTCCTGTTCTGCAGAATGCTCTTATTTTGGGTTTTTTGTTTTTCTGGGATGTAAAGTCTGAGATCAGGGTCGCAGGGGTGTGAGTTTTGCCGATGGAATTCTGAACTGTAATGTAAATTATGCAGATCCATTAAAGGATTTCCTTTCAGAGCAGTTCATCATTGTAACTGAGCATCAGTACCAAAGATCCAATGGTTACAATGTTACAATGGGAGCAAACGTGAATTATTGGGTGTGTCGCATATCATTACAATATAAACTTTTCAATGATCTCCTGTATCTGTGTATGAGGGTCCGACTCTGGTCTGCTTGAAGAGGGACCGCCAGCCCCCCGCCCCTCACTCTTGCAAAAATAACACACGGAACTTTACAAACGTTTATGCCTCTCACTCCGCTTTTGCCCTCTCTGGCAGTACTGACAGAAAGGCTGATTGGTTTACCCATATCTGAGAAGGTAGAGTGGATGGTTTGGTTGTGGACCACACATTTCATCACATCTTCATGTCCCCCACATGGCCTTCTGTAGCAGATGTGCCGAGATGTTCGCAGACTTTCAAGTAAGGACATTGTTTCCCCATTGTTTCACCTCCTTAACTTCCTTTTTCATGAGGTTCCAGCCCTGTTATCCAATACGCAACCAAATGCATTAACTTGAGCAAATAAAGACAGGAGGACCTGAATGAGAAGAGAACAGCATCTCACTGTTACACTCTTAATTGTAAACAAGCGTCAGAGTGGAGATCTATGCAGTAATAATCATGAAGCAGCAGTGTTAAATATTGGATTGGACCATGGCGACAAACAGCAAATATTTGTACTGCACGGGGAAATAATGCACTGACTTTCATATTCGTAGTTGCCAAGTGTTGACATACCGGCAATATGTCCTGTTCTATCACGTCATTTGTAACCAAGAGCCTTTATGGCACTAATCAAATACTATCAGTTGTTTCATAAATGGGGATCAAAATGGTATCCTAATTGCCCCGATTAAGTTTTGTGCAAATAAATAGGAGATAAACCAAAGCAGGTATTTACACTGGCTACGTCCTTGTGTTGTCAATCTTTTTTAAGGGAAGCAGAAGTGAACTTTGAGCATGTTATTTTGATCATTAAGATATGTCCGGTATTGGTGGCAATCCAGTGCTCTTGTGTCCAGTGTATGGTTTGCCCTAAGTTATTTTGCAGCCTTTCTCTCTGCCAATGTAATGAGCAGGGGTGAGGTGACGTACAGGACATATCACTGCAGTCACTCTGACCCAAATGACCCATCTGATTGACCCAATAAATGATTACACTGCACTTTCAAAAAGACAAAGTACATACACCTTTACGCCATACTTTTACTTTTCCCCCAAGTTTGTTGCTGGTTGTAGTCAGACATACCAATCTGTTTCCTCCTGCTTTTTCTTTTTTTCTGCATGGTCCAGATCTTCCATGACCTTTGCTCACGTTGCTCACGTCTGCAGCATTACATTTTCCACTGGCAACTAGGCATGGACCCTGTGATCCAGCCCTACTGTCTACAATAGCATGAGCTGGCATACTAGTTCTGTTCATCACACATGCCCTGTTATGAATGCCCATACGCCTTTAGCACTGCAGGGCAGAGGTTCACCTGAAAAGGTATCTGGCCAGTCTCCATATTTACACACTGTGTAATAAAAGGCCATTAATGGCATCCAGATTAATCTCCACACCCTATGCTGCAAGTGTGTGTGTGTGTGTGTGTGTGTGTGTGTGTGTTTTTTCTCCAAGGATGTTCGTCTGGTGTAATGTTTCTACATGGGTCCACACTCCGTTTTGTTTGGAGGTGATGGGAGTGCCCGAAACACAAGAGTCAAGGATGCCCACGGAGAGACGATTCCCTTAGGTCTGAGGATGAGGGGGGAAAACTGGTCTCCTCTTCTCTCCCTTCTGCTGACTCACGCCACCCTCGCAACAAGGAAGATGATGGGTCACTGGAAAAAGTGAGTGCGTGTGTGTGTGTGAGAAAGAGAGAGAGGTCGGGTCCCCGTGGGCACCAGCCGCAGCTCTAAGGGATATCCCCTTTTACTTGAGTGCGTCTGGGCTATTTGGGGCGCTCAGATCTCTCTGAGAACTCTGTGAAGTTCACGCCCATAATCCCCTCTGTGATGGTCCACCAGGGCCATCCACCCACCCTTGGTATCTTGTCCACACAGATACGGTCTCACTCAAATAAACTGTCTTAATTTATTGCTCTCTCTCTCTCGTTCCTTTACTGGCCCCCCCCCACCCCCCTCCCTTTTTTTTTTCTTTGTCAACACCACTGCATGGGGCCTGTGGAGGTCTATAAGGGTGCTGACTGAACCGAGTGGCTCATTTCATTTTTTTCTCTCTGCAGTTTAGACGTGGTTAGATTAGAGGTTTGGATGTGTTTACAGCTAAAACTATGCTACCCCCCTTTCCCAACACACACGCACACATACTCACATCTCTCGGTCCTGTGCTTTCTTAACACCCCTCTGCCCTTATACAGAGCGACAGGCCCTGTTATTTTTCAGCTGCGCCCCATTACACTGGTCACCATGGGGATGTTTCAGGGGGCCGCTTCGCTTGATGAAAACGTCCTGTCATAGCTGATCCACTCCGGAATGCTCCAGAGAGGGGGTTGTGGTAGCGAGGGCTTGCAGGGCCGAGGAAGCATCTCACATGTTCTACACCCCAAAAACAGTCCACATAACATGAGTAACCAGTATCCTGGTTACTAGCAGCTGTGGGGCAAATCTTATAGTGCGTCATGCATATTCAATCGGTGGGGAAACAAATCTGACACTGTGGCCTGCTGCTGTGGATTGATTAGAGCAGAAGGGCTCTTGTGATGTCAGAGGAAGCTCAAGGCTATTAATATGGCACACAGTGAGTCACCATGCAGTTGGAGTTGGGGGTTGAGTGTTTGCATGGCTGTCTACGAACGTAGTGGAGTGTTTAATGTGTTAATGGCGTGTGTATGCGTTTCTCTGTGTTAGTAACATGACAGTGCATCTGTGCGTGTGTGTGTGTATGTTTGTCTGTCAGCTAGTGTGTACTTTCCTATGTTAATGGCTGGCCGTGGGTTAACCATCCGTGGCATGGGCTGTGAGTCATTTCCACTTGGCGCAGTGCCAGGCACCAGCAGGTGGCTTTGCTCCGGGGAATTAAAAAATGCTTTGGTCCCCCAGCAGAAAAACAGCACCATTGCGTTCCTGGCCTCCTTTCCTTTCATCCCTCAGGGGTGAGTTGGAGTACGAGTCGTGAGTTCACACTAAAAAGTCAACAGACAACAGATCCGTAAATATTTGTACTCTAACAAGAATTACGACTTTCATCTTCTCAAGATCTATTCTACGTTTACTGTTTGTTTAGTGTTTGGTACAGTGAGCATACATAACTTGTGTGTATGAACATAAACCTACGAATAGAGTTGTTTATTTGTGTACATGTTGTAGTTCCTGAATAGAATCTACAATATTTACATTTTATGCTGGAATGTGTCTTAAATCATTTAAGGGACTGATGTGTAATTTCACATAACTCTGATTAAAACCGTACCGTGTGTGTGTCTGTGAGACATTTCTCTCTCTCTCTCTCTCTCTCTCTCTGACTCATGTTTCCCTAGCCAGAAACATTTTTTAATTTAATCTATTTCCAATTGCCAACAGTCCCCAACACTGTCAGTGATGGCCCCTGCATTGGTGAAAATCTGCAAGGACTTCAATTAGTATTCTCTGTCACCAAGACATTCTGACTCAGAGTTTTTTTTTTTTTAATCAACTTGTTTAACCTGTAAGTTTCCCATCGTCAGTGGTTCACGACACCTGGTCCTCCTACAGTGATCTCAGGTCAGGTGACTCAACCGCACAGTGACAAAGGAAGTGCATCACAACTATGAGATTAGAGAGAGAGCAAAGGGTTCATTCAAGCATAACCACTGATTATGTAGCACTCATCCAATAGTACTTCCTAGCAAACATTACTCCTGCAGTTCAGTAGTCAACATTAGGGACCACACTGACAGTTTATCTCTTTTGTCCTTTGGTTAAAACCTATGTCATTCATGCAATGAGAGTCTGAGTCCAGTGAGAAATTGTAGCCTACCACCAAGTGTCTTGCACATTCTCCTCCAGTAGAGTTGGGTATGACATGGACCTAGAAAGGTCTCATACAAGTAGAAGAAACTGAGCCCTTGCTGTAAATAAGTGTACATAGAGGCTGTACTCTACATGTCCCAACTTACTCCATCTCATGAGCTATGCATAATTTTGTAATGCATTTCAATGGAAATAAATGGCTCTGAAACACACTGATTTTCAATGAAAAATTTGGGGATGCTGTCCAATATGAACATTCAAATTCAATTCAAAAGAGGGAGAAGGGGGGGGGGGTGCTCATCGGTGTGTTGAATCCTGTGTCCTCTCCATATTGGTCCTTGGAGCAGTTTTTAGAGCACAACAGCATGTCCAGCTAGGTTCCCAAGGTTACTCTCACAGACGGGGTGACTCAACTAGGTTCGGCTTTAACTGATTCACCACGGCAAGACGGATCATCCGTTATGGAAAAAAGATGTTCCAGTCCGGTCTGGTGCCATGTGGGTCAGTCGCCGCATGAGGTCTGTAGTGATGTCAGAGGAGAGTCTGGTTTATTCATAGTACATAGGCTACATCACAGGCATGATGCCACAGAATTAGTCATGGTGGAGAAGTGGGAAAATGACAATGTTTGTGTGGATGTCTGCAGCTGCAGTGGATCTCATACCATAGACATCAGCGTATTTGTATGTATGCATCACATGAAATGTGTGTTTTGTGACTCCCATAGACCCCGGGTGGACATATCGCTATCACTGACAGCAACACCGACTACCAGCAGCACTTTGCATAACTATTAAATGTCACATTTATATGTTTCCTTTGAAGGTAAGTCTCACTATTTTCTAAGGACACACACAAACACACACACATACACTCCCAGGTAGGCTACAACAACACACTTGCAACAAACCTAAACTCTCACCGCAGCTAAGTAGGGTGGTGGCACAGTAAAATTAAGAGGGGAAGCAAAACGCTTTTACTAATAAGGCTGCTGGTGCATCTATGAGTGTTTGCGCAGGTGGGTGGATGAGGTGTGTAGTGTAGTGGTTTGAATGAGATACTAACGGAGAAAATGACATGCCGTTTCTTCTACAGAAAAAAAAAACACAGAGAGTGTGAGCATGAGTGTAGAATGAGACCAAACTGCAGAGGGGAAGTTCCTGCACATGCAGTCACTAGTACGTAAGCGTACAGCCTACTCTATCGATGACACATCACTAACGATCTTCGCTGTTCCACTGAAGTGTTTCTGTCTACAGGGAAGCCCCAGAAGTTGCCTCTTTCCCTTACTCTCTAGTACTGTCCTTTCATGCTCTCTGACATAACAAAGTTTTTCCTCCGTTTCCTTTTTTTTCTTTCCTGTCTCACTTTTTATCTTCTACCCCCCTGTGCAACACCCAGCATTGTGTTCATTTGAGCCTGCTCACTAACTGAGTAACTGATGAGAAAAAAAAAATGATTTAGTGGAATTATGTCATGAAAGAGTTGGCTAATGCAAAGTGACTGGGCATTCCCTTCTGAAGAAGGCGAAAACTTGGCTATGACATCAGCAATGTATAGTCTATGACTTTTGCACCTCATTTGAAGTGAATTGCATAAGTTATGGTTTACAGTGGCCTACAGGGAAGCAGTTTGGGGTCCTTTTTTGGTAAAAAGTGTCCAAATTGTCTATTGTCTTTTTTTTTAATAAAGATGGTTACTTAGAGGGCTATAGAGGAAAATTATGTTCAATGTCCGAGGGAATGCACTGTAAGAGAAAAAAAGTGAATTTTCAATATTCTCCATGTAAATCTATATAGCCTATGGCATCCTTTTATTCTAGACCTAGGCTGTCAAGACACTTCAGTAAAAAAAAACAATAAAAAAACAGGGGTAGGCTAGGCATGTTGCATGTAGATTCTTCTTCAAAATGAATACTGTATTAAGTGCTGGTTATATAGGCTACTGACGATACTCAGTAACTGTCAAATCAACTGATTGTTGATAAGCAGAACATTGTAGATAAGCAGAGCATTTCTGGTGCTCATATAGGCCTTTACACACTGTTGTGCTAATCAACAACACCAGACTGTTTTGACTATCTACAATCATTGCCTGCGCACTGCATACATAGAGTGGTAGCGTTAACAACTTAATTTGCAAGACTTTTTTTTCAGTTTTCAACTTTCCTCGTCTCGAATTCAATGATGTCAAGGCTGACTGACGATCATGAGCTTGAATCTGATGTGCAAGTCACTATAGACAGTAAAAGAAGCCACCAATTGTTTCTAGGCAACACAAAAACTCCGTTGACCAATCATTGGTCTCCAACCGCGCATTAATACTTCAAATAGAACGTAATATGTATTTTTAAATTCTGAGGCTTCCCACACCGACGACATTTTGAGCAAATATCAGGTAATGTCAAAAGCTATGCAATGAAAAGAAGAACATAATTTAGGCGTTGTCATTTGATAAAGCGCACATAAACACAGATTATGCGGAAACTAGTCCGCCCTGGTAGCAGATCTGGTGCTTTCAACTAGTTGCTTTTCGGCTTATAAGAAGGCGGCCCTCTCTCTCTTGCTTCACAGTTCTTGCGAGTATTTCATCGAGTGGATTAATGGATGACGGAACCCGTGCAAGACTTTAACATCCTTAATTTGAACATTTTGAATGATTTGAGAAGAGCAGTTTCAAGTAGGTGGCTATCCAGGGTTGGGCGTGCATGTTTTTGTTGAGTTTAGTTGAGTTCCACCGTGGTTTTTGTGGAATGTGGTGGAAAAGCCAGTTAACTTAGGCAAGGAAACTTTTTATTTGTGTTGAAGTTAGCCGGGTATTTGGCAATGTTTGGTTTAGCGCTTCAGCTTTATGTTTTCAAATTTACCACAAATATATTTTAAAGTTAGGTTCTTTAGGGGGATTTTAACTTGTGAAAAGTCACATGTCTGGCTTGTCGTTTGCAAACTGTAACGTTAACGTTAGCTGTCCTGCTCAACTCAGTTTTATAACGTCATTTATACTTTTTTCCTGAAATCATCCATGGATTCCTCTTAAATTTCTAACATTATCGTAATCACGTGTTGTCTTTCAGAAACTATGGTCATAAATCAAACGTTTTTACGTCGCATAATTATTGTTATTTTAACAAGTTGCAAGCAACTTTAGTTGTTTATTCTATTACCTCTTTTTCACATGTATTTTGTTTTAAAATTTCTGGGGAATTTGTTGCTGTTATGTAGAATTTTATCGACAATTTTGGCTCCAGTGCAGACGTTCAGTTCATTTCAATGGTGATGTTTTTTGTAACACTAGCCAAAGACGATTCATTTGCTCCTGTGCTAGTGAATGCATTTTTCTCTGTTCAGTTCTCGATTGTTAATGAAAGCGTGTTTGTTGTTCTGGAAAGTGTGGTCATTGTAGCGATTTTGTTTGGAATCACCACGGAGAGCCGAAATGAAGCCCTAGTACGCGTGTGAAATTTAAAGTTCAAGTCTGTCAAAAATTGTTTGCCGTGGTCGTCGGCTTGCGGTTGGGACACCACATGTTCACCGGCAGCCACAGCTGTTGTTGAATTTGTAATTTGGTCACCTTGACCTGCCATGTTCTCATTCAGATGGATTGTTTAGTTCGCTTGTTGCTAGAGTATGAATGTCATAGTAAGTGACGTCATCATAGGCTAGAGAGAATCTTTTTTGTGTGTGTGTAAGGACATTTTATTGTCACATTTCTAGGTGTAAAAAATTATGTGAAGTTTTATACTTGTGAAAAATTCACTACTTTCCCCCTTTTTCTTTCACCTCCATTTGAATCGCAGTTCATTCAAATAATCTGTGAAGACAATGGCAGAAGTGAACAGCGCTAGTGGGGGAGGCAGCAACAGTGGCAGCAGCCCGTCACACAGTGTGCTCACCTCAGAACAGGTGAGCCGGCTGCACGAGGTGTTGACAGAGGTGGTTCCCGTGCATGGCCGTGGCAACTTCCCCACGCTGGAGGTGCGTCTTAAGGACATTATCCAGATGGTGCGCTCGCGCCTGGAGGAGAGGGGCATTCGCGTGAAGGACGTGCGGCTCAACGGCTCCACAGCCAGCCACGTGCTGGTGCAGGATATTGGCTGGAGCTACAAGGACCTGGATGTGATTTTCCGTGTAGACCTGCCTCGCGAATTGGAGTACCAGCTGGTGAAGGAGGTCGTTCTGGGTACACTGCTGGACTTCCTGCCCGAGGGCGTCAACAAGGAGAAGATCACACCAGTGACACTCAAGGAGGCATATGTGCAGAAGCTTGTGAAGGTGGCCACCGAGCAGGACCGCTGGAGTCTGATCTCCCTTTCCAACAACAACGGGCGCAACGTGGAGCTTAAGTTCGTGGATTTCATCCGCCGGCAGTTTGAGTTCAGCGTGGACTCCTTCCAGATTGTGCTGGACTCGTTGCTGGCGCAATATGAGCAGTCGCCCGACTGGCCGCTGGATGGCTCCCTCCATCCCACGGTGGTGGGCGAGAGCGTCTATGGGGACTTCGAGGCGGCCCTGGGGCACCTGCGCGACAAGCTGATCGCCACTAAGCGTCCGGAGGAGATCCGCGGGGGTGGCCTGCTCAAGTACTGCAACCTGCTGGTGCGCGACTTCCGGCCCACGGATGAGGAGGAGTTTAAGGGCCTGGAGCGCTACATGTGCTCACGCTTCTTCATCGACTTTCCCGACCTGAGCGAGCAGCAGCGCAAGCTGGAGGCTTACCTCCAGAGCCACTTTGTCGGAGAGGAGAAGAGCAAGTACGACTACCTCATGATCTTGCGGCGCGTGGTCAACGAGAGCACCGTGTGCCTGATGGGCCATGAGCGGCGCCAGACGCTCAACCTCATCTCACTCATCGCCTTCCGGGCACTGGCCGAGCAGAACGCCATCCCGGATGCGTCCAGCGTCACCTGCTACTACCAGCCCGCACCCTACGTGCGAGACTCCAACTTCAGCAACTACTATGTGGCCTCGTGCAACCAGTCCATCCCAACATGGCTGCCATGCAACTGACGCGGGTTGAACAGCAGCAGCTTTGTGGATGGATTATTGTAAACAAAACAAACAAAAAATAATAATAATAATAAAAGGGACACCCCTTGTGCGTATCAAAAAAAGGAAAAAAAAGATAAATGAGAGATGGATGAGACAGGAAAAAAGGAGGCTTGAACTGGTACTATCCTCTGTAGGCATAAAGGATATATTTAAATAGACGTGTTTTTTTATTTTTTTTTTTCTTCCTTTTTTCTTTATTTCTTTTTTTTTATAGTGGGGGGTGAATGGATGGAGGAGCCAGACCCCAACCCCCTCCCCCAACCCTTTTTCTCATTCCTTTCCTACAGAGACATGGAGAGCAGTGGATCCAAAGTGATGTTTTAGAGAGCTTGGATTACATTTTGTTTTTTCTAAAAAACAAACATTGTGTCTCAGAGTTGTGTTTTTTGTTCTCAACTTTGCCTCTTTTTAAAAAAAAAAATATATATATATGAGAATGAATCATGAAGAGTTGTGCCTAATTGGGATGTTAGAATCAAGCAGTCAGACTTGAAACAAAAGGTTTAGTTACTTTGGCCATGGTTTTGCCTTATTTCCATGTTGCCTATAATCTGTCCATCCAAGGAGTTTAGGGGAAGTATTTATCTATTGTTGAAATGGATGATCTGCTCTTTTTGGTGAGTGTGTGTGTGTGTAAAAAAAAATGGGTTGAAAATTGTAACCAAAAAAAGTAGAAAACTTGAAATGTGATTTGCTGGTGGGGGAAAAAAAAATATAAAATGTCAGATGAAAGTGGCAAAAAAAGGAAAAAAGTGGTGATGAGGTTTACTAAAAAGCATATTTTTCTTTCTTTTTTTTTTCTCTCTTCACACACACTGAGCAGATCGAGTTGTCCCCCACAGTGTTAAAATGTCAGGGGTCATGTAAAGAGACTCTCCTCATTCTTTGACCCTTTGACTTGCTTACCATCATGGGTAATGGGGGGGACGAAGAAGAAAAACTACCTTCTCTTGGATTCCCTTTTAAAAAGCATTGAGTCTAATGTGAATAGAATTGGTCACTGGATGGAGTACTTTGTCAAAATAGAAGTGGATGCTCCCAGTAGTTTGTTTTTGTTTTGGAGATGATGCCACCGTGTGTGTGTGTGTGTGTGTGTGTGTGTGTGTGTGTGTGTGTGTGTGTGCGTGTGCGTGTGTGCGTGCGCTCAGTCACCACTGTTCCTGCACCACAGTCGCTCCTCTTTTTTGGGCAGAGAATTTGTGTACCCTGTAACAGAGGGGAAGTTGGAGGTTGTGATTTTTCTTTTTTCTTTTTTTTTCTCCCCCCCCCCCCCCCTTCCCCTAGTGTGCAGGAACAGCTACGGTTCAGTTAATGGTGTTAAAAAAGGGGGGAGGGGGGGCGGAGGAGAGAGAGAGAGAAATTGACTGAATATATATGTTCATAATTTCCTTCTTCTTTCGGTTAAGGTGAGAAATGGTCAAGACTGCTAGTAGGAAACTTGTGTTTTTTTGGAGTGTGTGTGTGTGTTCATAGTGGGGGAACTGGAGAGGTGCTGTATTCATTGAAGAGGGTTAGAGCAGGGGTGTAGGTGGGGGTGGCTTGTGTTGTGGTATTCTCGATTCATATATATATTATATATGAATGTCTCATTACAATACACACACACACACACATAAAAAATCTATGTACATATGTAAATGTCTGCCAGCTGTTTTGGGGTGTGTGTGTGTGTGTTGGAGTCTGTGCATTCCCTTAAAAGGCTTCACCATTAAAGCCGGCGTGCTCCTTTGAGTGCCCCGTGTGCTCTGTCAGGCCCTGACATGTGGTGCGTTGTAAAGGGAACCCTGTCCCTGTCAGCCAATTGGAGCTGCTGCCATCCTAAATTTACCCTCTCTCGCCTCCAACCCCAACCCCCAGTAAAAGAAGTCCGGGGTGAAACGGGGTGCAATAGGCGCGTGGGAAGGCGTGGGTTGTTGGTGTAGCGACCACTGAACGCAAGCTGTTAGATCCGACCCGTTTGTGAGCCCTCCGAATGCTAGCAGCAGCAGGCGCAGCAGCAACCTTGACGTGAGCACGAGGTTAACAGCCTTTTGTGGTCATGGAGGGGAGGGGGCTGCCGAGCAGTGTGAAGTGGAGAAGCGGCATGTGGTGCAACATAGCCTAGCTTGGCTTGCTGGGGACATTCGTGGAAAGCGCCTCAGGACACACTTTCCAACTTTAGATCGTCGGGGCGGTCAGAGGAAAGTGGGGGTAGTTGTGTTTTTTTTTTTTTTTTTTTTTGCGGGGTGGGGTTTAGTTGTGTAGCTTTGGATTGGACCACAGGGAATAGTGATGAGGCTTTTAAACTCCTTTTAAGAATATGTCTGAGGTGGTTTTTTTTTTTTTTTTTTTTTGGTGTTCTTTTTTGTTTGTTTTGTTTTGTCCCCCCATGAAGCACTAGTGTTAACCCAAGTTATGTGGTGGTCAATTTTATTGCGTGATCCAAGACTCTGTCTTTAAGGTCTGGAATCGCTCTGGGATCAGCGCATATATCCACGTGCTCTGCCTCTCTCGCCTGCCCCGCTAGCTGTTCTATTCCTGACCCATTCAGAGAAACGCCAGGCGGGCTTTTGGGCTTCTTACATTATGTAAGGGGATCCGACAGCTGCCACAGTCCCACCACGTTTACCCACTGTGCTCTCCTCCCTGCTCAGACGCCACCACCACCATCCCTACTCACTCCTGCCTCTAGTGCTCTGTGTCCCCAGGCTGGGCTTGAGCAAGCGGATATTGGCCTTTGCCTGTGGTCATATCTTATCTGCCCCCCACAGCTGGTGGAAAAGGGAGGGTAGAGTGGGGGGAGATGGGGGCGGGGGTGTATGGATCACTCTAGCCCCGTCTGGGACTGGGTCAGGTCACACTGAGATCCACATGGACATGGAAGACGAGGAGGAGGTTTTGTACAGGGTCAGATTTAGTTTGAATGAGGGTCAGTGTGTGTGTGTGTGTGTGGATTTTCTTTATTATTATCTGTGGACCAGTGTCTGATACAGAGTGTGTGTGGTGGGATTTTAGTTTTTTGGTGCAATTTTTTTTTTTCTTTTTTAAATATATAAAAGTTATTACTGCTAGGGAGATGGCTGATGACCGTATGGATATGATTGGGACGGCCATGCTGGGAGAGTGAAAGAGCGTGAATGTTGGAACAGTGCTGGTATAGGCTCTGAGGGCAAATGGAAGGTTTGTCTTGAGTGAGTCAGGGTGGACCCGTACTGAGAGACAGCGGATGGATGTTTGTTTTCATGGGGAATGTTGGTTTATTTTGCTGCTTTCGTTTGCTGTTTTGCTGCTTTTGTTTGTTTTTGTTTTTCCTTGCCACCCCTAATCTATGGTAACTGCTCATGTGTTAGTGTTTGTTTAGTGTTGTTTTTTTTTGTGATGCCCATTTTCAATACCAGCCCAGTATTTAGTTGTTATGACTTTGTTTCGTGAGGAGTTTTGTTTGTCGGTTTGTTTGTGGGGGTTTGTTTTTTGTTTTGATTTGATTTGCCCTCCAGCGCAACCCTACTTTACTGAAGTGCAGACTGACCCCAAGTGCACTGAAAAACCTTTGCTTGAGTACGAGAGAAATATTTGAGCACACCTTGTTTGTGAATACGCCCAATGGATGGAAGCACTTTAGAGGCCCTCAAGCCTACCATACTCCGTGAGTGTGTGTGTGTGTGTGTGTGAGAGAGAGTGAGAGATCTGTGTAGATGGGGATTGTAATCTGGAACTCAGGGAGGTCGGGGGTGAAACGAAGAGCAACCCCTTTTGATAAATGGATATCCACAGCTCCTTGTCATGTGGAACTCGTTATGAAAACTTTTGAAAGAACAGTTCCTCCCCCAAATTGGGCCGGTAGCACCCTTACCTGCAGCACCCTTACCTGTGCTAAAAGCTACTGGGTTTGCATCATGACTCCCTGACAGTCCCTAGTTAAGGCTGGAACAAGCTGTGTTTTACCGGAAGGCAGGTGGGATGCCCATGGATGCGTTTCCAACCACCCCCCGCCCCTACCATTTCTCCCCAACACACACACACACAAAGCCCTCTGTGAGGTCGTCCTGTTAGCTGATGAAAAGTGTGTGTCTGTGTGTTTGCTTGATGTGCAGACAAGGAACCAAGGGAGGGAGGGCCAGAGGGTGAGAGGAAGTTTATCGCTCACCACATGCACTGCCACTATGATAAGCCTGATGGATGCTTGCCTGTGATAACACTTCCTGTTTTCAGTGCGTGTGTGTGTGTCTTTTTCTGTGTCTGAGGGTGGCCTCAGTAGAAACAAGACTCAAAGCATTGTATTAGAAACTGACCTATTATTGAAGTAGTGTAATATAAATATACTGATATATAAAAATTTCCTTTACATTGAAATTTTGAAGTGTGTGTGTGTGTGTGTGTGTGTGTCTGTGTGTCTGTGTCCCTCTTCTTTCTTCCTCTCTCCAAGTCTCTCTCTCTCTCTCTCTCTCTCCAGCTACTTTCTTCCTCTCTCCAAGTCTCTCTCTCTCTCTCCAGCCCTGCTGTACTTCCGCTCGTTCTTCACAGGTCTGTGCCGCACTCTGAGTCTGTCCTGCACTCTCCTCCACTGTTGGATGTACATGTTCATTATGTTGAGATGTTGAGCTTGGCTGTGTAGCAGCCGCACTTCTGTGGTGTTATTCAATCCATCTACTTCTCATTTAGAGGTATAGGAAGGGGGAGGAGTCTTTTCTTTGCTTCAGTTTGATATACTTGTGTTTGATTTTGTTTTTTTGTTGTTTGTTTTGTTTTGTTTTTGTTGTGTTTTCTCCATTTTGTTTTGTAATGTGCTTGTGCCTAATGAAGAAGTCTTACAAGAGTGCCTCTGGAGCGGCAATGTACATTTGTTGCGTTAAGCATTCAGGAACTTTGGCAGCATTGCTACACATTTAGTATTTTGTGTGTGTGTGTGTGTGTGTGTGTGTGTGTGTGTGTGTGTGGTACTGCGTATGCCTGTAAGTTTCAAAAGTTTAAGATGTCGCACTATTCTAAATATATATTATTATTTTTTGGAAATGGTAAGATGCAGAATATGAAGCGCCTCCAGTCTGTGTGTGGGTTTTTTTTTTTTTTTTTTTTTTTTTTTTCCCTCCCCTTTCTCCCTGCTTTTCTTTTTTGACAAAGATGATGTTGACTATCATTATTATGCTACTTCATTTCAGCACTTTTACCTCATTTAAGTTTTCCTTGGGATGAAATCGTACATCAGGAAAATGTGTATGCAGAGGAATTAAAACAAAAAAAGATTAAATAAAGAGTCAAAATCCAAATTCTGTTAAGTGTCTTAATTTTGTGAATCTTGAGTCATGATGTCTTGAGCATTGGTGGTTGTGAGATGGGCCAAGAACCCAAAGGCTGAATTTTTGGTAACATTTATTCCTCTGGAATGTGACAGTGGGTCCTTCAGATCGGCAGCTGCCCCTAACATGGCCTGATTTCATTACATTTTAATGCATCTTTGGAAGTCAGCTTGAGGTTGGAACACAGCTGTGACTCAAAGTACAGCGATCATTTGGAAAGCACATTTTACCATTGTTTTATTGCTTTTGAACACTTCAACCCCTCACTTCAGAACATCATTTTAGATGGATATTGGAACATAGATGTTGTCATGGAAAAATGCAATTGCGTGACATTACTGTACTGAATACATTCTATTATTAATTATTCACAACATTCAATTTCACTAGAGACAAGACCTGTTGACATGTTTTGTGCTGTCTCTAAATAATCACTGAAGGGATATGTTTAGAACAATCCTGCATAAAACCCTTTATAATGAGTAATTTGTGACGCCAGTGACAGGTAGGATGACATGATTGTTCTGATGACACCTGAAATTACCACTTTGACTGAACTTTCCACTCCAGTTGCATACGCAGCTTTCATGACTGCAGTACCTCTTATTTGTCTTGATGTCTTGTTTTGTGACTTTGCAACTAGGATATGCAAAGCCTGGCTGCCTTGTTTTCTTTCTTGAATTTCTGCTGTTCTTGCAGGTTTCATTTTTTTTTCCAATCTCGTATTCAAAAGAGGGACTGGTCCCCCTCAGATAGGACACCATCTGCTTCCCTCATCCTGATTGAGATTCTGCTGTGGACGACGCACTTTGCTGCCAGTTTCGGATCAAGACATTAAAAATAACTGACTAGCTACCCCCACCATCCCCTTCTCCAAACTTAATGCCCCCAGCTGTGAACACACTGAACTCTGTGCCACCTTCAGCAGAAGGAATAGACGTCACACTTTGCACTGACCCCTTTACCATCAGCTGCCTGGCCAGTCTGCTAGCTCATTGTCAAAACACCTGGATCAGCTGGCTATAAACACACACGTGATTTTTTTTCTCTCTCATCATAACCAAGTCATTCTCTCAATACTCAGATAGTCTAGAAGTATTTGAGTATATAGTCTGTGGTATCTGTGGTAGCCTTAATTTTTTTTTTTTTAAGGTAGCTAAGCTAACACAAAAGCCACATGGTTCTTGGCC
This sequence comes from Tenualosa ilisha, assembly GCA_015244755.2. Lineage (NCBI taxonomy): Eukaryota > Metazoa > Chordata > Actinopteri > Clupeiformes > Clupeidae > Tenualosa > Tenualosa ilisha. Next base: position 7,110 of record PYXC01000047.1, on the reverse strand, counting down.
ACATGGTAAATGCAGCCCTCAGGAAAGAGGAACTCCCTGCCCGGTATCATTCTCCCCCTGGCCTGATCCACATGTGCCACATGCACACTTATGCAAGTAGCGCAGTATAAATAGCGTCAGGGTCTACATGTGCCACCGTCACTGCTGCTGCTCTTTATGTGGCCTTGCTGGCCTGACAGGAATAAGGCACTGGTGATGACACAGCTGCTTCCTGGTATACTTGTGGATGTGGAGGCCAGGCCCAACGCAGAGAGAGAGAGAGAGGCAGGCCAACGCAGAGAGAGAGAGAGAGAGAGAGAGAGGCCAGGCCCAACGCAGAGAGAGAGAGAGAGAGGGAGAGAGAGATGTCACAGGGAGGGGGATGGGGGATGTCACTTTTTAAAAAAAGGGCCTCTTCAGAGCGTCACTGTATGGCATCTTTATATGGTGGTGACTATTTGAAGTGGAGCACATAACTCAAATTCCAGTGTGGGCCATGTCAGTGTGTGTGTGTGTGGTGTGGGGTGTGTGTGTGTGTGTGTGTGTGTGTGTGTGTGTAGGTGGAGAGCGGGTACATCTGTGTCAGTAAAGAATTCACTCATAATTTTCATGAACCAATAGTTGTGGCTCTGTAATGATGGACTACACTGATGGACTGTGTGTGTGTGTATGTCTCCGTGTTAGAGAAAACATTTGGGGCAAATAGTCTTTTCATGTGAATATAGATTTAGTGTGTGTGTGTGTGTGTGTGTGTGTGCATGAAAGATATTATCAGCGTGCAGTGGAGTATCTGCATGTGACGTTACTCACTCACTGCCATTGTCCGCTTTTCCATGTTGATTAACCCACAATAAAATGCAGTGAATAACTCTCAGTTGCCATCTATAAAAGCCATCTTACGGGAACGCAATGTTAGGTATGCCACAATGACTAAACGCACACCACCACGGCAACCCCCTGTAGGCGCAGAGATTGTTTTTCCATCCCATCTGATGGTCGATCCACTTCTCCATGCGTGGGTCCATGTCTGCAGTTCCCCCAGCCAGGCGTTTATGGAGGGCAGCTGGAATCCGATATTTATCTGGGCTCTATGGAGTTTTGCTCTGATGACGAGCTGTGAGTTGAGTTCTCTCAGGCCGCAATTGTACATTTCTCCAGTCTGCCATTGAGCGTTAGTGAAAGGCAGAATCTCTCTATCTCACTCTTTCTCTCTCTCTCTCTCTCTCTCTCTCTTTCTCTCTCTCTCTCTCTCTCTGCACCCCTTTCGCTCTGTCTACCTCTTTATATGTGTGTGTGAATACACATCCAAGGCTCCATGACTACCCAAATCCATACCAAGCTTTTGTTTAATACATCTTTAGTTTTCATTGATTGTACATTGTATATAACACAAAATGGATCATTTCTTAATCTCTAGCAGGCTCCTAGGCCCTACAGTGTGTTGTTTCTTGCTTATTTCATTTTCAGACAGAATTGTGGAAATACTGACAATTTCACTTTGACATTGAAAATGACATGGGGCTGTATTTTGTGTGTGTGTGTGTGTGTGTGTCTGTGTTTGACAGAAAGAGATACGAGAGAGAGTTAGCAACAGATAACCCACTAGATAGCACTAGCCAGTAGGCTGACGGCTACAATCCCCTGACGCTCTCTTTCAATGCCCTCAGCGGCCCTGGACAGTTAGCCAATGGCAGGACAATGTTCAGGGGCCAAAAAAAAAATGGCAGGGAACGGGCGACCAACAATGCCTGATTTCTGGAATACTACTGATAGAAATATGCTGGGAGAGACAATGGAAAGCCATCGCACAGCAGAATGCTTAGAGGGAGTTTGCCAGGCAGGGGGGAGGGAGAGAGACAGACAGGATAGAGGGGAGAGAAAGGTTTCAACACTCATTAATTGGAAGTATTTCAGGTGTGTATGTACCTCCTTTACTTTACAGCACCATTTAAACATGCAACCACATTGCGTGCAAGTTTTACACGGTCTAATAATAATTAAAAAAAAGCACGTCAACTCAAATCAGGCCTCTTTTTCATTAAGCTATTTTTTTTCTGGGTGAGGGTCTCACATCACATGATGTAATTACAGCATGCATTGTTGCTGCCATGTGCCTGTATTCATTATAGTCTTTTGTTTCTGTTTACTTCTTGTTACTGTTACACATTATATACTTTGATGTCTGTGTTGGTCATGTGTTCATGTGGTTATGGAGGTCTGGTCCATACTTCTTTTTATGCTATAAGCCAAAGCCTCGGCATCTGCTCTGGAGATCTGTCCATCAATAGACAACAGCTGGGTTTTAAATCAGGAATGGCATCGAGATGTTTCACACAAAAAATAATAGGCTCTGTGTTACTGTATTTATTCATTGTGTACTGTGTGTGTAGATTTTCGTTCTCTCACAGATAATTGTTGTCCTTTGAAGGGCACAGAAGGTTATAATTCACCGACCTCTTTTTTTGCATTCGGTAAACAAATGGACTCAGACTTCAGATGGACAAACTAACAAACAGACACATAAACACTACACGCAGTGGACACTAAAAAAGGCATCTGGACCATACTGACCACTGGACTCCCCTTAAGCCTGCGAAAGAGATGAGTTTGTGTTTCAGTTCTGACAGATATGCCATTATTAAAGTACAAGTCTATTTATGGGCATGTGCTTCTGATCTAAAAGCATCCACCACACCAAAGACAACTTTGGAGACGAAGTCAGTCAATAATTGTGATGAATGTTTCAATACAGCAGAAGCAGGGATTATTAAATGCACTGGAGAAGCTTCAGAGAGATGAGAGGTTAGGGGGAAGGATTTCAGTGCGACACAAAATCTGTGTCCTGTTACACAGCAAGGGAGCAGCCAGCTTCCTTGAGTTGCTGTTCTCAGGCTTGAATGTTTGAGTGTGTGCGTGTGTGTGTGTGTGTGTGTGTCAGGGGTTAGATATGGGGGCAAAAGGGGCAGACTATGAGGATGTAGCTGAGTCACAGATCTCATAGATCAGTCAGCTCACTCTCTCTCTCTTTCACTCTCTCTCTCTCTCTTTCACTCTCTCTCTTTCTCTCTTTCTGTCTCTCACACACGCACGCACACACACACACACACACACACACACACACACACACACACACACACACATACAAACAGATAGACCTTGTTTGCGTGAAGCACATGGTGTAATGCCCAGCACATACCGGCTCCAGTGGCATCTAGTCTTGGTGAGAAAACCAGCAGCTTGAGCAAACTGTCCTCCTCTGGGCCAGGAAGTGAACAAGCTGCACAAACATCCCCTGTGCTCTCTTTCTCTCTTCCTCCTGCTCCTTTGCCTCCATCACATCTTTCTCTCATTTCATTATTTGCCCGTTCGCTCATTTGATCTGCTTTCTTTCTTTCCTTTTGCAGTCCTCTTTTGTTGTCTTTTAAATGTTCTCTCTTTCTTTCTTTTTTCTTTTTCTTTTCTTCTTCTCTCGCTCTCTTTCATTTCCACTGTGCCTCTTCTTAACACCTCGCTCCCTTCACCCACCCTATGCACCACCTCCTCCACATACCCAGGCTTGACCTCACCCCCACAGCCTCACAGAGGCCACTCGTGGAGGACTCCTGGGTCCTGAGCAACAGGTGATGGGTGGAGGAAGGAATGCATGCAGATGTTCATGTGGCTGAAACAGAGAAAGAGAGAAATAGAGAGAGAGAAAAGAAGTGGGAGAGGAAAGGAAGTGTGACCGTGTGTGTAATGTGTGTGTGTGTGAGTGTGTTTGTGTGTGTGTGTGTGTGTGTGTGTGTGTGTGTGTAAGCACACTTGCAGGGGTGTGTGCTTATGTGTGTGAGGGGGGTATGTAGATGACTAAATCCTGCATTTCCTGACAACCGTCACTCACCATTTCTCAGAACCTTTTAGACTTCATCAACAGATCTCATATTTATACCACATGCAACACACACACACACACACACACACACACACACACACACACACACCACAAACACACTCAAAATGATCCACTCACATGTAAAAATGTCATTAATGATCAGTGATCAACTCAGACTTTGAGGTGTGTGTAAAACTCATAGACCATGGCCAACTATGTATTCAAGTATTTATTTGCCTTTGTTTTGTTAAAGGTTTTGTATTTGCTCAGCACTGGATTGTGTGCATCTTGTCTCCCCTTTGTAATCTTGACCATGATCAGGGACACATGATGCTGACTACATTGAGCACCTGAACTATATTTAAATGCATGGGACAAAATACAGGGGTGTGTGCGAGAGAGAGAGAAAGAGATCAAGAATGCTTTACATATCTTAGAGGTGTGTGTGTGTGTGTATGTGTGTGTGTGTGTGTCTGTCTGTCTCAGACAGAAAGAGGGAAAATACGCAATATGCAAATATGCAAATATGACTCTCTTTCTGTGTGTGTGTGTGTGTGTATGTGTGTGTGTGTGTGTGTGTGTGTTTCTGTCTGTCTATATCTACATGTATGTATGTGCATTTGTACATTTGTGTGACTATGTGTGTGAGCACACACTGCATAAACCTGTAGTCATTTCCACCACACAGTAAAAGTAAATGTATAGCCCTCCAATGTGTGAGTGTGTGTGTATATGTGGTGTTTTCATATATATGGCCAGTATAGCACATACTGCATGACTTATGTGTAGCGAGTAGGCAACTTTCTTCCCTGTAGTTCAGTGGGAGGCAGGGCTCTGTGGTGGACTTATGTGTAGGCAGGCTGTGTAGAACATATGTGCCATCCCAAGAGCCTCTCACTGAGGCCCATACAGTGTAAATAATGATTTGGTGTGTGTGTGTGTGTGTGTGTGTGTGTGTGTGTGTGTGTGTGTGTGCTTTTGTATGAGTGTTTATACAGTGCACACATGTGCCTCTCTGCTTGTGAGCGATGACTGGCTTCTCCTGACTGGACACTCTGATTACAGCAGTGGACAGAGAACATACTGTAACCATTAGGTAACTCCGATAGAGCTGCCCCTGCCGCCATTTCATATTGATCAAGACGTTTAATCGCCATCCAAAAAGCAGTCTGTCTCTATCATGGGAGTGTTTTCTTTCTTTTTTTTTCATATTTATTTGTTTCATAATAGTGTCCAGGAAGATCTGGACCTATATCTGCCCTGCTGGTTCCATTGTGTTGACTGTAAAGGCATCTGTAATTTCTTTCCACCAGCGTGGCTACAGACTCCAGTGAGGACTCCACAGCTCCTCTCAGCTACGCAGTGAGAAAGGGCGAAGCAGACCAAACCTGGAACAACTGATAGGCCTCGACCTCACTGTAAGCCACTCTCATTCAATATACATCAAACAAGAGGTGAGCTGATGGAACTGGCATCACGCCAAAGCTATATGTTTCTCCTCGGCGTATCGCGTGCACACCTTTTTTAATATGCTCTCTGGGAAGGCTCTTGTTGGGAAGGTTTATAGGCCTCTGATGAAGTGTTGTTTGTAGAAACTCAGAGAGACATTCATGACCAATTAGCCTAGCAACAAAGAGAGAACTTGCAGACCCTTTGCTGCTTTGGGCTCTCAGCGTTTCTCTCTGAGGACATCGTCTGTCCGCAGAGCGAGTATTAACTAATTCCTGAACAGGTGTGTCAGAGAAAGGCTTCCGTTGGCCGCTTTGGATAGCTCAGTCCGTTAAGTGATTAACTGTAAATATGCAAATGAAATATGTAAATGAAGCCACTTTAGCTCCCGGAGCCTGAACTGTGACGCTACAACTCTCATTCACTCCACTGTATGCAATCTGTACAACTGTACTCAACAAATATTGTAATAAGCCAATCCCTCAGTAGCTCCCCAACTAACACTTACACTCACACATCTGCTTGTTTGCCCCCTAGTGGACAGTCTGATCCATCACGTGTTGACCTTTTCTTAACCCCTTGCTGCCAGTGGCGTGGAACTGAAAAGCTATACATAACTAACTCGATACAAACCCAATGGCAGGAGCTGATCTGAGGATAAACATCGTCATGCCTTCAGCACAGCTCTGTGTGTTACTGGAGGTGTTCTGTGGACCAGATGCTGTCTCCTGTGCAAAAAACGCAGCATGACTCACATTTAACTTTGAATGGTCTTCAAAGAGCTGCCTTTGGAAGTTGGATAACTAGAATACTGTGGTGAGACAGTGGCTCTGTCCTTAACAGCATGATGAACTTTGTGATTCATTTATATGAAACACCTAATTGTTCATGGATGGAAAAAGAATCAAGAACTTTATTTTGCTATTCCTCCTATTTTTCCTTAGTCATGAGAATGTGTGTATGTGTACGAGTGAGTGAGTGAGTGAGTGAGTGAGCAAAATTGATGGAAGGCTGTTTTCTTTCATATCTTTGGCTCTGTAAAAGAGAAATCATAACAACTTGGGAGGTGCACCCAGACAACTAGGCAAAGAGACACAAACAAAATCATAACCCATATACGACCTATTCAGAATATAATGTGAATGTTGTGCCCATTAAAGCCATTGTAAGTTCAAAGAACTGAAATACCATAATGGACATTTTGTCAAAATTTTGCTCCAGATGCAAATCTACAATATTGTCTAGAGAAAAGATGTTTCTTCTTGGAAACCCTCTGCTGGAAGCCGAATATGCACGTATGTGAACTTGTCAGAGGACTGAGATATGGTGACCATCTGCCTTGTATAAAACTGATCATGTGTAATACCTTCACTATTATTAGACCTTTGTGTGTGTGTGTCACAACTGCCATACTACAACCTTAAGTCATGTGGTCATTTTACTCATACAACTCAGCCAAAAAGTTACTACCTCAGTCACTCATTACAGAAATGTTAGTGTAACATATACAAAAAAAACAGACTGTGCCAGTAGGTGTACATGTTCACTTACCTCAGTAGACACACACACACACAATGAAATGTATGTTACGGTTTGTTTATAAAGTGTTTATGCTGGACCAGGGGTGGCCAAACTGGACCATAAAGGCTCATCTTGAAGTAAGCTTTGAGTTTGTATGTCTGCATTAAATCTTAGAATGTAGGATGAGTTTCAGCAGTGGTCAAGTACAACATGAAGCACCTTAGAACCCTAATCAGAGGGTTTAGACTTGTATGGGCTTCTAGAATTGAAAATGAATTTACTGGAATAAA
>PYXC01000046.1:2980000-3038914 GCA_015244755.2 Tenualosa ilisha | reverse complement strand
GGCCTTCAAGAAACACATTAAAAGTGCGCTGCTCTGCCGCGGGGCCACTCGCAGCACAAAAGTCCATAACTAGCAAATATGTAAAATTTTGTATGTAAAACTAAGGGATAACGGTAGACGAGGTGACCAGTTTGATGAAAATAATGGCGAGTTGGAGGCGAAGGACTTGCCTCCGCCGAGTCATTATTTCCATCGAACTGGTCATTACGAAGGCTGTTATCCCGCTTATCTCCCGTTTGTGTTTAGGATATTATTTTATCTATAAATTTCTTCACATTTAGAAATTATGTGCATGAACTACAGAAAATAAGCTACCATACCGTAGCTCCCGTTAAGGGGGGAAAGTACTGCGTGAAATAATTTTTCTTAAGTACTTTTCTTAAATACTTTTTTTAAAGGTTGTTATGGTTACTATTCATAATTTTCAGACCTACTTCAAAGGTAATCAGTTATACAAAGTTAATTACCACCTCATCAGCCAATCAGAAAAAATAATCCCGTTGTTAAGGGTGATAATATTGAAATAATAGGGCAATAGCATCTCCTGTACAAATCCTGTGCTTTTGCATCTGTTGCCAAATTTCCTATTCATTCGGCTAAGTGTGTAAAGACAGCCTCTGCCTGTCTAATTTCTTTCTCCAAAATGGATGTGGGACAGGACACACGCAGCACAATAGTTCTCATCCATATGGCAAAAAGGAGCTGAGAAGAGAGAGAGAGAGAATCATGGTGCCTGAACTAGGAACTTTTCAAATGCTGCTGGAATTTTAAAACTTGTCCTTTGAAAATTGTAACAAGGAAATGACCAAAATATATTTTACATGCTTCTGGCAAACTAAGTCCAAAATGTCCAAGATCTGTGCATTTTATTTTGGGTGCCTTCAGTTCTGTCTCTGTCTGCCACAGAATACAGACACAGGCGCACACAGACACGCACACAACTGTGTTATGATATCTAAGCAGACACTCACACAAAACATTTCAATGAATTCATAAACATCCACTCTATATAGGTGAGCAGCAAAATCCTTCAACAGCTTACAAGCATTATGTAAACTATTCATTGATGAGACTAACGCCTTTGCCCCATGAAATATGTTCTGAAAGATGCTCGAAATCTCTCCATTCGCTCCAATGGCAGCTTGTGTTTGTAAAAACAATTTGAACAAAGCACTAGGACAGCTGTGATATGCCCAGATTTTAATGTACAACAAATAACACATTTTTATTTTCCAACATTTTTCTTTTTTTTTTATTTTGACAAAAGTAGAATATATGCAACAAACTGAAACTGCATGATGGCACTTCTTTAGCCAAGTTATGTCAGTTCACATTTTTAGAATTATACAGTACATAGTATTTTTTATATTTTTATCTGTTTTTAAATCATTTTTCCCCCATTACTTCTGCACCCTTTCTCTCCCCCTTCTGTAAGGTCTGCTTGTGGTGTCTTTCCTGTAAATATAGTAAACCAACATCACCAAACAGCTTCCTTACAGAAACATGCATCCTCCACACATTAACCATTCCACCCTAGTTCCCAGTGAAAAGATGCACACTGTATAAAAGACCCACAAGGCACCCGTGGGTTGGGCTATTTGGCACAACAAGTGCTAGGATGAGATTCATCTATGACACCAGTGAGGATTAAAGAAAGTGCAGACAGGGGGCAGAGAGAGAGTGTGGCATGAATTGAAAGCCCTAACCCAGGAGGCAGAGAATACTACTCACTTCATTTAGATGTGTTTAGCTCTTTAGCCTGATGAGCCTGAAGTACAGCAACAGCCTCCTCGACCTGCAGGTCAAAACCACCCAAAACATTCAGTCAGTTGCTGAGCTCAAGTTGTGCTTGTCGTGACCAGACATGACAGACTGAATGAATGAGCTAACACAGGGTAGACAGGCATGAACAGGATAGATTGAGCCCTGATCTACATTTACTGAAGGAAGCTAAGTCTTAAGAATCATTAAATATGTTGTCTTGATATGTTGATTCCTGACATCTCATCTTCTGTAAATTGCAACTGGACGTAGAAAGTGGATTAAAAATGTTTCGGTTATTCTGAGTAGATCCACATATACCTTAGAGTGCAGAGACTCGGGGGACTCCAACATGTGAAGCAGCTCAGAGTTGTCGATCTCCAGCAGCATGCCTGTGATCTTCCCAGCAAGGCTGGGGTGCAGGGCGTAGATGAGAGGGTACAGACGCTCACCTAGATGGACAGATATATACAGTTTACGAAAATGGGAAAAAAAAAATCCCCTAATCCTCAAATACTCAATTTGCATGAATCATCAAATCTTGAAATAAATTCGTTCTCTGGCTCACGCTCGCTCACACACACACACACGCACACACACACAAACACAAAAAGCTGACTACATTTCAAGGAGCAAGATTCCCACCCTTCAGGCATTACTGTGTTCTTTTTTAACTCTGTATAGTCATAAATTAGTTTTTGAAATACCACTGTATTGTACTGTATGACTGTGGGTAATCACACGCATGCACACACACACACACGTGTTCAGTGATCACTCACCCAGTAGTTGTTTTCTGCTCATCAGTGGAGCTGCTGCCAGCATTGAGGCTGTGAGAGGTTCCTGTCCCCTCACATGAACTGCTGGTTCCATCACAGGGCTGCTTATAACCTAGGCGCCACCACACACACACTTTACTTTAGGAACAGCCATAGGGCAAAACACTCTTTGATATCACAACTATGTTTTTTAAAAAATATAAAACAGGCAGAGAGAAATGGTCTAATCAAATTGGCTGTGTGAACACAGGGTGATTATGGGACACGTAGTCCCATATACAACACTCTCATTCTTCCTCCAACTGACAGCACCCTGCGAGCGCGAACAGGGCTATGGCTGGAGGTACTCCGAACTAGCACTTGAACACCACAGAAACTACAACCAACAACTTGCAACTCTAACAAAGCTGAGGTTTGTTTGGCATTGTGTGGGCAGAGTGGCATCACATTAGGGCTGTCAGGCAGACACACGGGGCTCAAAGATGGGTTACCTTGGCACTGTTTGATGGTGCCATAAGGAGCAAACTTCCTCAATCACTCATCATTGATGCTGTCGTTCAGATTCTTCATGTAAAGGTTAACGCCCTAACCAAGCAATTACAGAAAGTTAAAAACAGTAAAAAAAACAGGCATTTATCAATGCCACTCAAAGGATAGACAGGAATGTGGCAAGTAGATCAAGTGAATTTAAATGTATTTGAACTTGACTGCTCACTGACTCAACCGATTATCACTTGCATATTTACTTGTCCTTACTAAAAATCCTGGGCCTATATTAAATTAACTTGTTAACTAAACTAAAAATATTAAATTAACTTCTTAACTAGCTAACTAAAATGTACATACACATGTGGCAAGAACCACAGATGAGTGAATGCGAGTTGAGACCCTGATTTCAGTGTCTACATTGTTCCACACCCTACGGAGACATGAAGGTCATATTGCAAAAAGCTTGATTTCTAGACCTCATATCATAACCTCATCACAACATCACAAACCTCATATCATTACCATCCTTATTATGCCAACTAGTGTAGACTTCAACTGTAATCTACTCTCTCTATATAAGAGAGAGCGAGAGGAAAGAGTAGTTTTGACACCTGATAGCGCTGCATAGCGGTCCATCTTCATCTGCTCAAATTTGAGTTTGAGCTCCCCCTGTCGCTCCAGCCTCTTCTGAGCACGGCCCACATACAGCTCTTCTATTATATTGGATTCCTTTCCATTTACTTCCAGAATCACCCTGTACTGTAGCAGGCCTCTGCAAACAGAATTTTTAAAATTATATCTGTTATATGTTTCATGATAAACACATCATATGGCATCCATTTTTTTCAAATTCAGTGAGCATTTAATCACAGCCAACAAGACGACTGAAAGCACCATATATACCAGGGGTATTAAAGTGACACGTACACTTTGCGATCATTCAGCAGTATGCCATTCATGGTCTCTATGGCACGGTTGGCGGACTCTTGTGTCTCAGAATGCACAAAGCCATAACCTTTGGAGCCACGCTCATCACACACAACCTTAGATGACAAAACAGCTTCAGAGACTTTTTTCACAATTCTGCTGTAAGACAGTGGCAGTTTTATCACCTAGTAGTATTGAGGGGTAAGTGAGGCAAGCCTCGGCTTATTCATTCATAAGACACAAAAGCTATTCTCCATTTATATGTGAACACTGAAATAAAATATAGCCATGTTTCATTTTATATATTCTGTTAGTGGATTTACCTTACAGGACAGAATATTTCCAAATCCAGAAAAGGTGTCATAAAGTGCCTTATTGTCAATAGACTCCATGTTCTTAATGAAGATATTTCCAACACCAGACTTCCTTAGGCCTGGATCATACTATGACCACATGACTTTCATTGGTCGACCCTTGAGGACCTCATAGGTCATCGTGTCAAGAGCACATTCCGCTGAACGAAGGCATTATTTTACACCAGGATGAACAATCATCAGCAATACAACAGTAAAAGTTGGCCTAACATGACAATATCCCAAAATGTTATATCTGGATAGACTTGAGTTATTTAAGCAGAACCCACCATATGCAGGCTGCTACGGTTTTGAAATATCTAATTTTGGGAGACTTTAAAGTATGTTTTACATATAACCATCTAAATGCAAGTACCATCATCTCCATTATTTCAACCGTTTTGTGATAATTTAGCCAGAATAATACTTAATAACCATTGTAGAATTTTAACTTGCTGTATGTTTGAAAGAAAAATCATATATCATATGGGAACACAACATGACTGGGATTATTTTGATGAAATGTTCATCTTGTTATTTCCTCTCTATATCCCTTTCTGTGTCTTTATTCCCATGAATGTTAATTGAACCTTGACAAACACACACATCACTACAATTCTGACCTTTCAGTGACCCGTGAGAATTTCTCTCAGTGGCATGGCACTATTTATTATCAGCGTGTTGTCCCAGAGACACTTAAAGGACCAAGCGCTGAAATGTCAGACAATCCGTCCAGAAACAGGAAACATGTTTACACCTTTCGACAGACCCTAGTTCTGTTTTACAATACATATCAGGTCAAATATTACTGCACTATTGTTACTGACATTAAACAAAAATAATAAAAAACACTGTTTACACCAACTTCTGTGATTTCAAGTTTGATTTCAAGACCTCTGACATACGGATGTCTAACAATTAACCCAATATTAATTCAAGCCTCATACATGGGAGTATGTATTTCCTCTACTTTTTAAATTTCCAAATATTTTGTGTGCTTCATGTGACCTATTTGTAGGTTTCCTTGGAAACATACCTTTACACCCTGTCTTCCCATTAGAAAAATTGATATAATTACATGCCTTTTTTCTGATAACATTATATTAAATTTTAATAACCAATATTACATTACCATTCAGATATTTCTAACATACATTGATGTCAAATGCTACAATTTAAATACCTCTGCTATAAGCACTTAAGCCCTTAATGCTTGGTGGCTGCAAACCCTGGTGTTTAGGCAGATTATACAGTGGTGGCAGAGTGGCATTCTTCATATAGTTCTGACAGCACCTGGTAATAGAGAGGAGTTGTACTCTCATCACCACACGCCAGGGGGCTTTTTAATTAAAATAATTTAAGAGCCATGTGAAATTTGAGTGGACAGGGAAAAGGCCTACCTGATGGCTCCCTCATGTGGCCATGTACTTCACAGTCCTGCTCACAGACCGTCCTATTGATTTTGAACATTGTACAGTGTGCTGCATGACTCAGAATGACAATCTGACAATCATCAGTGAGAGGCCTATAACCTCCTCATATAGACTCTGAGGGTCCCTGAACTACAATGCATGATAAGCTAGGCTGTTTGTCCTAAAATAACACCTGGCGTTTTCAGATTTAAAAGAGAAAAGTTCACTGGCTCGAATAACAACTCTAAAGACTCTTTTATAAATGATGTCATTTTATTGTGAAAAGAAACCAAAATTTAAAAGGTTTCACGTGTGTGTTGAACTATCACAGCTCACCTAAACACAATTGATTCATTTCAGTCTAATTTGACTTCAGGAGTGTTTGACTATATGATCTCGGCGGGAAATCAGCAACATAGACATACTGCACAAACGTAAAATTGGGGAGCTTCCCCTCACTGAATTTTGTTTGTTAGTGAGCCTCTTTAACCACATTAATAGTGATTTTTGCAAGATGCACTGAAAGCCTGAGGTAATTATTAAATCTGACTTTCCAAACTGTCAAGACAAAGCATAAGTCATTCTGTGCATGAGGTAGTTGTTGCCTTCTCATGGGCACAACTGATCCAAAATTTAGGCTTTCAACAGGGGACAAGTTCTCTTTGAAAATCACACCGCAGGGAAATTCTCTGGCGGGGCGCCCCCTATATTTGCAGCTGGTTAAGTCCTCCAACTGAAAAGTCAGGGGGAGACCACTGCAAGAACACAAGTGCAAGAAACCATTCGCCAGCCACATTGACACTTCTCACTTCTAACTTTGCAGGTTGCTAATTAGTTTCAGTTTATATAGGGCAACTCAATGAAAAGTGGACAATTTTGATTGAAACCCATGTACTTTTATGATGTAAATGAGTTTTATTATGTACAGAAAATTTGAAGATTTGTTTTGTTCAGCTGTAGACATTACATGAAATATTACAATATTGTGCATGTATATTGCGTATATGTGCGTATAAACCTGAAATAATTCGGCCTACCGGCTTGATCATGTTCTTTTACATCCATAACGCTGAAATTGGCTTAGCATCATTTTCAAGGGTTTGAGTCTCACAGCAAATATGGACAACACCAACACCACATGGAACCTGGACACCGTTGAAGACGCTCTGTCCAAAAACATAACAACGATGCTCTGTAGCCTCTTCATCCTCTACATCAATGGGGCTCTTGTGCACATCTACTTCAGTGTGCCATCGTTTAGGCAGGATGCTCGCTATGCGCTCTACATCCATCTGATAATCAATGACATGCTGCTGGTGAAGACGACCGTCCTGCTGCACATGTTGATCTACCAGATTGGACCTATCGATGTACCTCTCTGCTATATTCTGGTAATCATGGCCACCACGAGCTTCAGGAACACGCCGATTATTCTTGCCGGCATGGCAGTTGAGCGTTTCGTGGCGGTGTGTCTGCCCCTCCACCATGTCCGGCTCTGCACCACCAACAGAGTACAGGTCTTCAATGCTGTGACGTGGTGTGTTACTATCACACCAAGTCTCGCCGAACTGTTCCTATCTCTGGGCCAGTATCCCCTACAGTTCTACACGTCCAACATTTTGTGCTATCACGCCAGCCTCTTCCACTTGCCAATCCACCAAGTGATCAAAACAGCAGGCAACAGCATCTGCATGGTGCTTGTGTGGATGACCCTGTTCTACACGTACGCGCACGTGCTCTGGACGGCCCGCTCTGCCAGTACACAGAAGGCTCAAGCCCAAAAGGCTCAGCGGACCATCCTGTTGCATGCCGCTCAGCTGCTGCTATGCATGCTGTCTTACCTCAGTCCAGCACTCGACTTCCTCATCGCCAGATTCCCCCAGTGGCGCTCCAATGTGCTCTTCAGCAACTTTGTACTGACGAGTCTAGTTCCCCGGGTGCTGAGTCCACTCATCTATGGCATAAGGGACCAGGCCTTCAAGAAACACATCAAAAGTGCGCTGCTCTGCGGGGGGGCCACTCGCAGCACAAAAGTCCATAACTAGCAAATATGTAAAATTTTGTATGTATAAGTAAGGGATAACAGTCGACGAGGTGACCAGTTTGATGGAAATAATGGCGAGATGGAGGCGAGGGACTTGCCTCCGCCGAGTCATTATTTCCATCGAACTGGTCATTTCGAAGGCCGTTATCTCGCTTATCTCCCGTTTGAGGATATAATTTCATCTATGCATTTCTTTACATTTAGAAATCATGTGCATGAACCTCAGAAAATAACCTATTAAAG
Organism: Tenualosa ilisha; assembly: GCA_015244755.2. Taxonomy (NCBI): domain Eukaryota; kingdom Metazoa; phylum Chordata; class Actinopteri; order Clupeiformes; family Clupeidae; genus Tenualosa; species Tenualosa ilisha. Next base: position 3,030,906 of record PYXC01000046.1, on the reverse strand, counting down.
CTACTGTTAAGGGGGGAAAAGTACAGCGTGATATACTTTACTAAGGTTGTTATGGTTACTATTCATAAGCGCACTGATATGGAAAAATGATTCAAAATTTTTGGATCTACTTCAAAGGTAGCCAGTTATACAAAGATAAGTACCACCTCATCAGCCAATCAGAAAAAATAATCCCGTTGTTAAGGGTGATAATATTGAAATAATAGGGCAATAGCATCTCCTGTACAAATCCTGTGCTTTTGCATCTGTTGCCAAATTTCCTATTCATTCGGCTAAGCGTGTAAAAACTGCCTCTGCCTCTGCCTAATTTCTTTCTACGAAATGGATGTGGGTAAGGACACACGCAGCACAACAGTTCTCATCCATATGGATAAAAGGAGCTGAGAAGAGAGAGAGAGAGAGAGAGAGAGAGCGAGAGAATCATGGTGCTTGCACTAGATGCTGCAGGAATTTTAAAACCAACATGTCCTTTGAAAATTGTAACATTGAAATGACCAAAATATATTTTACATGCTTCTGACAAACCAGTCAAAAATGTCCAAGATCTGTGCATTTTGTTTTGGGTGCCTTCAGCAATTCCTCTGTCTGCAGAAGACACACACACCCACACACACGCTCAACTGTGTTATATCTAAGCAGACATGCACACAAAATATCTCAATGAATTCATAAACATCCACTCTATATAGACGAGCAGCAAAATCCTTAAACAGCTTAAAAACAGTATGTAAACTATTCACCGATGACACTGACAACGCCTTTGCCCCATGAAATATGTTCTGAAAGATGCTCGAAATCTCTCCATTTGCTTCAATGGTAGCTTATGTTTGTAAAGCACTATGTTTGAACAAAGCTGTGTTTTACTAAGTTTGAACTAGGACAGCTGTGATATGCCCAGATTTTAATGTACAGCAAATAACACATTTTTAATTTCCAACATTTTCTTTATTTTCTATTTTGACAAAAGTAGAATATATGCAACAAACTGAAACTGCTTGATGGCACTTGTTTAGCCAAGTTATGTCAGTTCACATTTTTAGAATTATACAGTACATAGTATTTTTTATGTTTTTATCTTTTTCTGTTTTTAAATCATTTTTCCCCCATTACTTCTGTACCCTTTCTCTCCCCTTTCTGTAAGTTCTGCTTGTGGTGTCTTTCCTGTAAATATAGTAAACCAACATCACCAAACAGCTTCCTTACAGAAACATGCATCCTCTACACATTAACCATTCCACCCTAGTTCCCAGTGAAAAGATGCACACTGTATGAAAGACCCACAAGGCACTCGTGGGTTGGGCTATTTGGCACAACAAGTGCTAGGATGAGATTCATCTATGACACCAGTGAGGATTAAAGAAAGTGCAGACAGGGGGCAGAGAGAGAGTGTGGCATGAATTGAAAGCCCTAACCCAGGAGGCAGAGAATACTACTCACTTCATTTAGATGTGTTTAGCTCTTTAGCCTGATGAGCCTGAAGTACAGCAACAGCCTCCTCGACCTGCAGGTCAAAACCACCCAAAACATTCAGTCAGTTGCTGAGCTCAAGTTGTGCTTGTCGTGACCAGACATGACAGACTGAATGAATGCGCTAACACAGGGTAGACAGGCATGAACAGGATAGATTGAGCCCTGATCTACATTTACTGAAGGAAGCTAAGTCTTAAGAATCATTAAATTTGTTGTCTTGATATGTTGATTCCTGACATCTCATCTTCTGTAAATTGCAACTGGACGTAGAAAGTGGATTAAAAATGTTTCGGTTATTCTGAGTAGATCCACATTACCTTAGAGTGCAGAGACTCGGGGGACTCCAACATGTGAAGCAGCTCAGAGTTGTCGATCTCCAGCAGCATGCCTGTGATCTTCCCAGCAAGGCTGGGGTGCAGGGCGTAGATGAGAGGGTACAGACGCTCACCTAGATGGACAGATATATACAGTTTACGAAAATGGGGGAAAAAAAAATCCCCTAATCCTCAAATACTCAATTTGCATGAATCATCAAATCGTAAAATAAATTCGTTCTCTGGCTCACGCTCGCTCGCTCACACACACACACACACACACACACACACACACACACACACACACACACACACACAAACACAAAAAGCTGACTACATTCAAGGAGCAAGATTCCCACCCTTCAGGCATTACTGTGTTCTTTTTTTTTAACTCTGTTATAGTCATAAATTAGTCACAATACCACTGTATTGTACTGTATGACTGTGGGTAATCACACGCATACACACACACACACACACACACACACACACACACACGTGTTCAGTGATCACTCACCCAGTAGTTGTTTCTGCTCCATCAGTGGAGCTGCTGCCAGCATTGAGGCTGTGAGAGGTTCCTGTCCCCTCACATGAACTGCTGGTTCCATCACAGGGCTGCTTATAACCTAGGCGCCACCACACACACACTTTACTTTAGGAACAGCCATAGGGCAAAACACTCTTTGATATCACAACTATGTTTTTTTAAAAATATAAAACAGGCAGAGAGAAATGGTCCAATCAAATTGGCTGTGTGAACACAGGGTGATTATGGGACACGTAGTCCCATATACAACACTCTCATTCTTCCTCCAACTGACAGCACCCTGCGAGCGCGAACAGGGCTATGGCTGGAGGTACTCCAAACTAGCACTTGAACACCATAGAAACTACAACCAACAACTTGCAACTCTACAAAGCTGAGGTTTGTTTGGCATTGTGTGGGCAGAGTGGCATCACATTAGGGCTGTCAGGCAGACACACGGGGCTCAAGATGGGTTACCTTGGCACTGTTGATGGTGCCATAAGGAGCAAACTTCCTCAGTCACTCATCATTGATGCTGTCGTTCAGATTCTTCATGTAAAGGTTAACGCCCTAAACCAAGCAATTACAGAAAGTTAAAAACAGTAAAAAAAAGCAGGCATTTATCAATGCCCACTCAAAGGATAGACAGGAATGTGGCAAGTAGATCAAGTGAATTTAAATGTATTTGAACTTGACTGCTCACTGACTCAACCGATTATCACTTGCATATTTACTTGTCCCTTACTAAAAATCCTGGGCCTATATTAAATTAACTTGTTAACTCAACTAAAAATATTAAATTAACTTCTTAACTAGTTAACTAAAATGTACATACACATGTGGCAAGAACCACAGATGAGTTAATGCGAGTTGAGACCCTGATTTCAGTGTCTACATTGTTCCACACGCTACGGAGACATGAAGGTCATATTGCAAAAAGCTTGATTTCTAGACCTCATATCATAACATCACAACCTCATATCATTACCATCCTTATTATGCCAACTAGTGTAGACTTCAACTGTAATCTACTCTCTCTATATAAGAGAGAGCGAGAGAAAGAGTAGTTTTGGCACCTGATAGCGCTGCATGCGGTCCATCTTCATCTGCTCAAATTTGAGTTTGAGCTCCCCCTGTCGCTCCAGCCTCTTCTGAGCACGGCCCACATACAGCTCTTTCTATTATATTGGATTCCTTTCCATTTACTTCTAGAATCACCCTGTACTGTAGTAGGCCTCTGCAAACAGAATTTTTAAAATTATATCTGTTATATGTTTCATGATAAACACATCATATGGCATCCATATTTTTTCAAATTCAGTGAGCATTTATCACAGCCAACAAGATGACTGAAAGCACCATATATACCAGGGGTATTAAGTGACACGTACACTTTGCGATCATTCAGCAGCATGCCATTCATAGTCTCTATGGCACGGTTGGCGGCCTCTTGTGTCTCAGAATGCACAAAGCCATAACCTTTGGAGCCACGCTCATCACACACAACCTAAGATGACAAAACAGCTTCAGAGACTTTTTTCACAATTCTGCTGTAAGACAGTGGCAGTTTTATCACCTAGTACTATTGAAGGGTAAGTGAGGCAAGCCTAGGCTTATTCATTCATAAGACACAAAAGATATTCTCCATTTACATGTGAACACTGAAATAAATTTAGCCATGTTTCTTTTTATATATTCTGTTAGTGGATTTACCTTACAGGAAAGAATATTTCCAAGTCCAGAAAAGGTGTCATAAAGTGCCTTATTGTCAATAGACTCATCCATGTTCTTAATGAAGATATTTCCAACACCAGACTTCCTTAGGCCTGGATCATACTATGACCACATGACTTTCATTGGTCGACCCTTGAGGACCTCATAGGTCATCATGTCAAGAGCACATTCCACTGAACGAAGATATTATTTTACACCAGGATGAACAATCATCAGCAATACAACAGTAAAAGTTGGCCTTACATGACAATATCCCAAAATGTTGTATCTGGATGGACTTGACTTATTTAAGCAGAACCCACCATATGCAGGCTGCTATGGTTTCGAAATATCTAATTTTGGGAGACTTTAAAGTATGTTTTACATATAACCATTCAAATGCAAGCACCATCATCTCCATTATTTCAACCGTTTTGTGATAATTTAGCCAAAATAATACTTAATAACCATTGTAGAATTTTAACTTTAACTTGCTGTATGTTTGAAAGAAAAATCATATATCATATGGGAACACAACATGACTGGGATTATTTTGATGAAATGTTCATCTTGTTATTGCCTCTCTATATCCATTTCTGTGTCTTTATTCCCATGAATGTTAATTAAACCTTGACAAACGCACACATCACTACAATTCTGACCTTTCAGTGACCCCTGAGAATTTCTCTCAGTGGCATGGCACTATTTATTATCAGCGTGTTGTCCCAGAGAGAACACCTAAAGGACCAAGCGCTGAAATGTCAGACGATCCGTCCAGAAACAGGAAACATGTTTACACCTTTCGACAGACACTAGTTCTGTTTTACAATACATATCAGGTCAAATATTACTGCACTGTTGTTACTGACATTAAACAAAAATAATCAAAAACACTGTTTACACCAACTTCTGTGATTTCAAGTTTGATTTCAAGACCTCTGACATACGGATGTCTAACAATTAACCCAATATTAATTCAAGCCTCATACATGGGAGTATGTATTTCCTCTACTTTTTAAATTTCCAAATATTTTGTGTGCTTCATGTGACCTATTTGTAAGTTTCCTTGGAAACATACCTTTACACCCTGTCTTCCCATTAGAAAAATCGATATAATTACATGCCTTTTTTCTGGTAACATTATATTAAATTTTAATAACCAATATTACATTACCATTCAGATATTTCTAACATACATTGATGTCAAATGCTACAATTTGAATACCTCTGCTATAAGCACTTAAGCCCTTAATGCTTGGTGGCTGCAAACCCTGGTGTTTAGGCAGATTATACAGTGGTGGCAGAGTGGCATTCTTCATATAGTTCTGACAGCACCTGGTAATAGAGAGGACTTGTACTCTCATCACCACACGCCAGGGGGCTTTTTGATTAAAATAATTTAAGAGCCATCTGAAATTTGAGTGGACAGGGAAAAGGCCTACCTGATGGCTCCCTCATGTGGCCATGTACTTCACAGTCCTGCTCACAGACTGCCCTATTGATTTTGAACATTGTACAGTGTGCTGCATGACTCAAGAGTGACAATCTGACAATCATCAGTGAGAGGCCTATAACCTCCTCATAAGGACTCTGATGGTCCCTGAATTATAAGCTAGGCTGTTTGCCCTAAAATAACACCTGGTCATTTTCAAATTTAACAGGGAAAAGTTCACTGGCTTGAATAACAACACTAACGAAACAGAATTTTAAAAGTTTCCATGTGTGTTTCAAACTATCAAAACTCACCTAAACACAATTGCTTAATTTAGTCTGATTTGACTTCAGGAGTGTTTGACTATATGATCTCGGAGGAAATCAGCAATATAGACATGCTGCACAAACGTAAAATTGGGGAGCTCCCCCTAACTGAATTTTGTTTGTTAGTGAGCCACATTAATAGTGATTTTTGTAAGATGCACTGAAAGCTTGAGGTAATTATTAAATCTGACTTCCCAAACTATCACAACAAAATATAAGTCATTCTGTGCATGAGGTAGTTGTTGCCTTCTCATGGGCACAACTGATCCAAAGTTTAGGCTTTCAACAGGGGACAAGTTCTCTTTGAACATCACACCGCAGGGAAATTCTCTGGCTGGGCGCCCCCTATATCTGCAGCTTGTTAAGTCCTCCAACTCAAAACTCAGGGGGAGACCACTGCAAGAGCACAAGTGCAAGAAACCATTTGTCAGCCAAACTGACACTTCTCACTTCTGACTGTGTTGTTCCGTTTGGAGGTTGCTGACTAGTTTCAACTTGTATAGGGCAACTCAATGAAAAGTGGACAATTCTGATTGAATGCCATGTACTTTTATGATGAAGATTTGTTTTGTTTAGCTGTCGACATTACATGAAATATTACAATATACAATATTTGTGCGTGTATATTTACATGCGTATGAAACATTAAATAATTGGGCCTACCGGCTTGATCATGTTCTGTTACATCCATAATCCGGCTTAGCATCATTTTCAAGGGCCTAAGTCTCAACGCAAACATGAACAACACCAACACCACACGGAAACTGGACACCTTTGAAGAGGCCCTGTCAAAAAACATAACAGCGGTGCTCTGTGGCCTCTTCATCTTGTACATCAATGGGGCTCTTGTGCGCATCTACTTCAGCGTGCCATCGTTTAGGCAGGACGCTCGCTATGCGCTCTACATCCATCTGATAGTCAATGACATGCTGCTGGTGAAGACGGCCGTCCTCCTGCACGTGTTGAGCTACCAGCCTGGATCCATCGATGTACCTCTCTGCTATATTCTGGTAATCATGGCTACCACAAGCTTCAGGAACACGCCAATTATTCTTGCCGGCATGGCAGTTGAGCGTTTCGTGGCGGTGTGTCTGCCCCTCCACCACGGCCGGCTCTGCACCACCAACAGAGTACAGGTCTTCAATGCTGTGACGTGGTGTGCTACTATCACACCAAGTCTCGCCGAACTGTTCTCATCCCTGGGCCAGTACCCCCTGCAATTCTACACGTCCAACATTTTGTGCTATCACGCCAGCCTCTTCTACTTGCCAATGCATCAAGTAATCGAAACAGCAGGCAACAGCATCTGCATGGTGCTTGTGTGGATGACCCTGTTCTACACGTACGCGCACGTGCTCTGGACAGCCCGCGCTGCCAGTACACAGAAGGCTCAAGCCCAAAAGGCTCAGCGGACCATCCTATTGCATGCCGCTCAGCTGCTGCTATGCATGCTGTCTTACCTCACTCCAGCATTCAACTTCCTCATCGCCAGATTCCCCCAGTGGCGCACCAAGGTGCTCTTCAGCAATTTTGTACTGACGAGTCTACTTCCCCGGGTGCTGAGTCCACTCATCTATGGCATAAGGGACCAGGCCTTCAAGAAACACATCAAAAGTGCGCTGCTCTGCCGCGGGGCCACTCGCAGCAGAAAAGTCCATAACTAGCAAATATGTAAAATTTTGTATGTAAAACTAAGGGATAACGGTAGACGAGGTGACCAGTTTGATGAAAACAATGGCGAATTGGAGGCGAAGGACTTGCCTCCGCCGAGTCATTATTTCCATCGAACTGGTCATTTCGAAGGCTTATCCCGCTTATCTCCCGTTTGTGTTTAGGATATTATTTTATCTATACATTTCTTTACATTTAGAAATTATGTGCATGAACTACAGAAAATAAGCTACCATACCGTAGCTACCGTTAAGGGGGGAAAGTACTGCGTGAAATACTTTTTCTTAAGTACTTCTCTTAAATACTTTTTTAAAAGGTTGTTATGGTTACTATTCATAATTTTCAGACCTACTTCAAAGGTAATCAGTTATACAAAGTTAATTACCACCTCATCAGCCAATCAGAAAAAATAATCCCGTTGTTAAGTGTGATAATATTGGCAATAGCATCTCCTGTACAAATCCTGTGCTTTTGCATCTGTTGCCAAATTTGCTATTCATTCGGCTAAGTGTGTAAAGACTGCCTCTGCCTGTCTAATTTCTTTCTCCAAAATGGATGTGGGACAGGACACACGCGGCACAATAGTTCTCATCCATATGGCGAAAAGGAGCTGAGAAGAGAGAGAGAGAATCATGGTGCCTGAACTAGAAACTTTTCAAATGCTGCTGGGATTTTAAAACTTGTCCTTTGAAAATTGTAACAAGGAAATGACCAAAATATATTTTACATGCTTCTGGCAAACTAACTCCAAAATGTCCAAGATCTGTGCATTTTATTTTGGGTGCCTTCAGTTCTGTCTCTGTCTGCCACAGAATACAGACACAGGCGCACACACACACACACACGCACACACACACACAACTGTGTTATTTTATCTAAGCAGACACTCACACAAAACATCTCAATGAATTCATAAACATCCACTCTATATAGGTGAGCAGCAAAATCCTTCAACACTTTACAAGAATTATGTAAACTATCCATTGATGAGACTAACGCCTTTGCCCCATGAAATATGTTCTGAAAGATGCTCGAAATCTCTCCATTCGCTCCAATGGCAGCTTGTGTTTGTAAAAACAATTTGAACAAAGCACTAGGACAGCTGTGATATGCCCAGATTTTAATGTACAACAAATAACACATTTTTATTTTCCAACATTTTCTTTCTTTTTTTATTTTAACAAAAGTAGAATATATGCAACAAACTGAAACTGCATGATGGCACTTGTTTAGCCAAATTATGTCAGTTCACATATTTAGAATTATACAGTACATAGTATTTTTTTATATTTTTATCTTTTTCTGTTTTTGAATCATTTTCCCCCCATTACTTCTGCACCCTTTCTCTCCCCCTTCTGTAAGGTCTGCTTGTGGTGTCTTTCCTGTAAATATAGTAAACCAACATCACCAAACAGCTTCCTTACAGAAACATGCATCCTCCACACATTAACCATTCCACCCTAGTTCCCAGTGAAAAGATGCACACTGTATAAAAGACCCACAAGACACCCGTGGGTTGGGCTATTTGGCACAACAAGTGCTAGGATGAGATTCATCTATGACACCAGTGAGGATTAAAGAAAGTGCAGACAGGGGGCAGAGAGAGAGTGTGGCATGAACTGAAAGCCCTAACCCAGGAGGCAGAGAATACTACTCACTTCATTTAGATGTGTTTAGCTCTTTAGCCTGATGAGCCTGAAGTACAGCAACAGCCTCCTCGACCTGCAGGTCAAAACCACCCAAAACATTCAGTCAGTTGCTGAGCTCAAGTTGTGCTTGTCGTGACCAGACATGACAGACTGAATGAATGAGCTAACACAGGGTAGAGTTAATATGACGGGCATGAACAGGAGAGAAGGAGCCCTGATCTACGTTTACTGAGGGAAGCTAAGTCTTGAGAATCATTATATATGCTGTCTAGATATGTTGATTCCTGACATCTCATCTTCTGTAAATTGCAACTGGACGTCTTTTTGGAGCTTCAAGACACAATTCCACTTTAAAAAGACCATGTTAACACTTAATTCCTGATTGATTCCTAATTAAAAATGATTATTCGGAATTAAACTGAATTAATTCTTAAACTTAATTCCGAATAAAGTGGGTGATTTATTCCTGTTTTAAAGCCGATTTTAATTATTCCTCGAACACGAAGCGTTTCTTCTGCTTAAAAATAATTCCGGTCATTCAGCGTATGCTCATTGGGTTGCCCTTCTGACGCGATGACGCACATCCGTTCAATTAGTTTTTCTTTTTCCTCCCTTCTCCGACGCTCTTCCCTTCTCCTCTTTAGCTGACATACGTAAAGGGCGACAATATTATTGAGCTGCTGCTTAATTATCATTGTGACCACTGTGACAAAAGTTTGTATCACGTTTGCATCCATGGCGTAAAAAATTGACAGAAAAGCCGGTAGCCAGCTGAAGCGTGTCATTTCTCCCGCTAGACGTAACCCTTCCCGATCTCCAGACGTTGAGCGGAATTAAATAAAACCGATTTAATGTGTCTTCCATGGAAACCTTAATTTGGAATTCTTATATCGATGTAAACTCGAAGGAGAACATTTTAATTCCGAACTATTTAATTACGAATAATTCATTCGGAATTAAAAAACATCATGTAAACATGGCCGATGGGTCACATGAGTCCCCCACTGACATAATCAACGTAAGTCATTGTGTGAAATTGTAGTTGAATTGGTCATTATGATCACAGAATCCAGAGAGTGTGAACTGCTCTGATGGCAATAAGCAGTTAAACTTCCTGGGATGGGATCTCAAGGGAGAATGGTATGTAGCAGATAGATGATAACATAGCCGTATAATCCCTTTTAGAAAGTGGATTAAAAATGTTTCAGTTATTCTGAGTAGATCCACATTACCTTAGAGTGCAGAGACTCGGGAGACTCCAACATGTGAAGCAGCTCAGAGTTGTCGATCTCCAGCAGCATGCCTGTGATCTTCCCAGCAAGGCTGGGGTGCAGGGCGTAGATGAGAGGGTACAGACGCTCACCTAGATGGACAGATATATACAGTTTACGAAAATGGGGAAAAAAAAAATCCCCTAATCCTCAAATACTCAATTTGCATGAATCATCAAATCGTGAAATAAATTCGTTCTCTGGCTCACGCTCGCTCACACACACACACACACACACACACACACACAAACACAAAAAGCTGACTACATTCAAGGAGCAAGATTCCCACCCTTCAGGCATTACTGTGTTCTTTTTTTAACTCTGTTATAGTCATAAATTAGTCACAATACCACTGTATTGTACTGTATGACTGTGGGTAATCACACGCATGCGCACACACACACACACACACACACACACACACACACACACACACACACACACACACACACACACACACACACACACACACACACACACACACGTGTTCAGTGATCACTCACCCAGTAGTTGTTTCTGCTCCATCAGTGGAGCTGCTGCCAGCATTGAGGCTGTGAGAGGTTCCTGTCCCCTCACATGAACTGCTGGTTCCATCACAGGGCTGCTTATAACCTAGGCGCCACCACACACACACTTTACTTTAGGAACAGCCATAGGGCAAAACACTCTTTGATATCACAACTATGTTTTTTTTAAATATAATAGCAATAAGATAGCAATGGTGTAAGAATTATTGTTGAATCTTACATTTGCAATAGTCATTTTAGGTAAGTAATACCATAGTCCTTTTTGGCACCAACAGACATACTAGCCTTTCAGATATATGACTGACTTGAATGTGGGATATAAAAGCAGCATCACAAGGACTTCACTGCTCTGCTGAATTGCACATAATTGTACATAACTCCAGAAGTTTGTGAGTGTGTGTGTGTGTGTGTGTGTGTGTGTGTATACCTGTTGGGTCACAGGGGGCGAAGGTGGGGGAATCACCTGTTGGACGTTGCGGACTCCACTGGAGTATTTGTACTGGCTGACCCCACGACTCACACCACCACTGACCGCCCGTCTTCCTGCTGTCTGGGTGCCAATGTTGGCTGCCAAGAGATCACAACACACTTTACACATGCACTGCATTTCACGTTTTTAACACACACACACACACACACACACACACACACACACACACACACACACACACATACAAAACATAGTGTGTTTAATGGCTGACACACCAAAAGATTCATGAGACTCAATTATTCCAAAATACTGGAAATGGTACGTGTAATTCACTTCAAATGTCTGGTCTAAACAGTTATGGATCAGGTGTACCACTCAGCTCTGTACCACTCAAGTTTTCAAAATCATTGTTACACAAGGCCAGTCAGACCAGGACTGATAGCTACAAAGATAACTAACTATAACAATCGTATCGTAACAATCGTGCACACCGATCAACAGAAGTCTCTCTGCATGTCAATGAATGTAATGTCTAAGATTCTTTTTTATTGTTTTCAAAATTGGTCTAAACGTGATTAAAACAAAATAGCTACACACTTCATAGTTATTATAGTTTGCGGTATGGACTGAGTCATTCATATCAACTACAGCAATAATTATGTCACTGTTGTTACAGTTCCTGGTTTGAACAGCCCTTAAGATAGACAGGGTTCCATGTTCTACTTTCAAAAGGGCTGGGGTGTTGGGGGACCTCATGCAGACCAGATTTGAGAGTTACAAGGCACAGGTTGCGAGCTCTGAGACAGAATCAAATTGACGGGCATGGTTTCTTAAATTCACGCTAATACTGCGAGGGTCATTGCCCAGGAGAATTGCCCCTGCCCAACATCATACATAAGCAGCAACACAAAACCCACACACCAGTGAATGACAAGCCATGCATGCAAACCACATGCTAACCGCTCAATACCTCCACACAAAGCCTGTGCATTTTGTGTGCCTTTTCAACAGAGGGCATGCAGACCAAAAGTTTGCCACATTCCTGGAGCAGAATTCCCACCCTTTAGGCAACACTGAGATTTTTTTGTTTGTTTGTTAAAGTTAGTTTTAAAAATATTTACCAATTCCAAAGGTAGGCAAACAATAAATATGCAGAACACAATAGTGGGAAACATGCTTAGGAATGAGTGTGAAGAACATGCCCAAAACCAGCCCCCCATCCCCTCACATGCCATACCCATCCTTAGCGTGTTTTTAGGCACACGGGGGGCCTGTGTGGAGGCCTGCTGGACACTGCTGATGGGGGTGGAGGCCCGGCGGGTCGTCACGTACTGAGCAGAGTACAGCGCTAATGTAGCCAACCAGACAAAAGCTTGTTAGACCAAGGCACTCTGGGACAGATAGGGCCAAATGAACAGCACCAGAGCCCCTTTCCCCACACCATCAGTGAGTTACAGACACTAGACAGTGACAATCGCAGACACACTGGGAGCTTAAACACACAAATATAAAAGACAAACAGGCAGACAGCCAGCCATCATAGAAGGTCACGAACCTACAAGGCAACACACAAACACTTACCCTGCGGTCTGGGAGGCTGATTGGTCCACCTTGGGCCAAAACGAACACTGGAACCTGCACTGTATGGGTGTCGGCCTGGAGGCTGTAACGAGGCAAGATCTGAATAGCTCAGATCTCAGTGGCTCACCATACACACATATCACCTCCTGACACAAACTGCTACTAGTATACCATCATTAGTGCTGAGGCAGCTACTGGGGTGATTCCATGCAAAGCAAATCTTTCGTCACAACAGCAATGAAACACCATATATTTTTAAGATGTAAATGATAATATAAAATTTGAGTACTTCAATTGCCACATCCATGACACTAAAAATGCCTACTACTACTACTACTGCTACGACGACTACTACTGCTCCTACTACTACTACTACTCCTCCTCCTTCTCCTCACCTGAGGCATAGTGGGGATATAGTAGGGAGGCTGCTGGAAGTTGGTCACCAGGGCTCCTGGCATGGCCCTGACGCTGGCCAGTCGCTGCATGTACTGGTTGGTTAGGATAGCCTTGCGTTCCTCCTTGCGCTGGGCCAGCGCCACATAGAGGGGCTTGGTGCTGATGATGCGGCCGTTCATCTCCGTGACGGCGCGTGTGGCCTCTTCTGGGGAGGTGAAGCAGACAAATCCGAAGCCCCTGCTGTGGCCAGCGTCGGTCATCACCTATGTCAGGAATGATAGATTATCTACAGCCTTTTCAAAATGTTACAAATTTAAAGGAAAAAAAATCAGTGTAAATCAACCCATATCCCTGTTGCTCGAACTCAACAAGTGCCGTTGTCAGGAAGAGGAATGAGAAAATTTGATACAAGGACCAAATAACAAAATGACAGCCAACACTAACTTATGACGGCTGTGACGCCCCTCTGCAGGCTACCTGGGTTCTTCATGATGGCCACATGGGCAACTCAGGTTCCCAGTCAGCATTGGGAAAATGTCGATTAGGGAGATTACACACACCTAGCGCCGTAATGGGTATATGAACGCCCCCCATTCCGATCCCATCGGCTTCCGCTCCTCTCTCTCGTATTTGATCGACACTTTGCCTTTTTGAGCACACACCACCTTGCAGACATTCCTACTTACTCGCTGACATGCATGCATACACTATTTTTCCTCCTCTAGACCTTTTTTTTCTTTTTTCCCTTAATTTAAATAAACTTATTTTGCTTCACTTTGAACCCATTTGTGTTGCCTCTTCTGTGTTGCTTTTTTATGAGCGGAAAATAAACTCAGTCTCAGCTTAACTCCTTTTTCGCAAATTCGGTCTAGAACAGTTCCATTCTATTTCTTTTTTTTTGGCACAGCTCAATAAATTTCATAGTATATTTAAGGCTTGTCAGTTAAACCCTAACCCTAAGATTTCAACACTGGTGTGCAAAGGGTAAAAAACAGACCACTACCACACACTTACAGAATCAAAAATGCTGGAACGACTGGCTTCTGGAATTTTGGATTTGCTGAATGCAGGTTATTTCCACAGAAGGCCTCTGCTTGATAGCCCATAAAATGACCAAAATGATTAACAGACTCCTTTAACAGCTCAATGCCGTTTAGGACTTGATTAATGAATTCATGGCCCCATTCAGTTAGCGTTCGTGGTGGTTCGTCACTGAGCCTATGCTGTACCAAATTCTCTCATTCTTCCTCCAACCGACAGCACTCCGCGAGCTCAAACAGCAAGGCTATGGATGGAGGTACTCAGAACTAGCACTTGAACACCATAGAAACTACAACCAACAACGTGCAACTCTACAAAGCTGATGTTTGTTTGGCATTGTGTGGGCAGAGTGGAAGCACATTAGAGCTGTCAGACAGACACACAGGGCTCAAGATGGGTTACCTTTGCACTGGTGATGGTACCATAAGGAGCAAACTCCTTCCTCAATCGCTCATCATTGATGCTATCGTCCAGGTTCTTCACATATAGGTTAACGCCCTAAAACACATATTTACAGAAAGTTAAAGATAGTAAAAAAAAAAGCAGGCATTTATTTATACAGTACATTACCAATGACCACTCAAAGGATAGAAAGGAATGTGACAAGTAGATCAAGTGAATTTAAATGTATGAACTTTAAATGTATGATGACTGATCACTGACTCAACTGATTATCACTTGCATATTTACTTGTCCCTTCCTAAAAATCCTGGGCCTATATTAAATTAACTAAACTAAAAATATTAAATTAACCTCTTAACTTGTTAACTAAAATGTACATACACATGTGGCAAGAACCTCAGATGAGTTAATGCGAGTTGAGACCCTGATTTCAGTGTCTTTACATTGTTCCACACCCTACGGAGACATGAAGGTCATACTGCGAAAAGCTTGATTTCTAGACCTAATATCTAACTTTTTTACCATCCTTATTGTGCCAACTAGTGTAGACTTCAACCTTAATATACTCTCTCTATATAAGAGAGAGCGAGAGAAAGAGTAGTTTTGGCACCTGATAGCGCTGCATGCGGTCCATCTTCATCTGCTCAAATCTGCGTTTGAGCTCCCCCTGTCGCTCCAGCCTCTTCTGAGCACGGCCCACATACAGGATCCTCCCATTCAATTCCTTCCCATTCATTGCCTCCACAGCCTGCTCAAACAACCACCCAGCCGACCCCACATACATTTTGGCAAACAGATTATTACATTTTCGTGGTGATCTGGAACACCATCTGGAATTTGTATTGGGTCAGTGACCCTATATTGCCTTCACAGAGGTCTGCACTCTCCAAGTGCTTTTCTAGTGACACATGATGACTCAATGAATGAAGCACCATCAGTTTCAAGAAACTGAACTGGATTTTTTTTTTAAACGAATAAACAATAATAAATGTACAAAAACCGTTTACGCAAACAAGTACAACTGCAATACAACGTTTTCATAATTATTGAAAGTCATAATTGAAACTTTATTTGAAATTTGATTCTGATTGTAACATCCCCTACACCTTGCCTACCTTTTTTATTTCTCACTCTCTTCTGTCAAGAAACACACTGACTATTTACCCAGCAATCTCTTCCTATTCTCTCGCAATTCAACCAACACAAACCTAAGTGACCCAACTAACTAAACTGACTGTCTGACAGGAATGCTGTGTTTACTTTCAATTACTTCAAACAGATGTCATCATCATGATTACTCTGAAGCCGTCTGCCTTGTAAAACACCTAATAAAAAACACTGGGAGAGAAATTACCTTCACTTTAACAGTTACCAAAGTAATGCAAACCTGTGTTGATCTACGGAGATGGAAGCAACAAACCAAGTGGACAGGTCAGACAGAGAATACCAAATGTACCTTCTGAGCATCCTCGTGGTTCTCGAAGTTCACAAAGCCAAAGCCACGGGAGTTTCCTCGGTCATCACGCATCACCCGAACACTCAGTGTCTTGCCTGTGAAACACACATCCTATGGTCAGGGAATGAGACGCACAAACATGATTACATGACATGACTATGACTGGAGCAGAATGGACACACACACACACAAAAATAAAGATTTTCTTTGAGACCAAAGTACAGCACATAAAGAAACAGTGGAATTTATGTGGAATCACTGCTAGAGTACAGTCAAAAAGACATAAAGATGGCCCATCAGAGAAAAACAAACACCAAGAATCCTCTCTGACAGCGCAATAGTGAACTTACCAAACTCTGAGAAGACATTCTCAAGTTGCTTGTCATCATAGTTTTCCCCAAAGTTCTTGATGTAAACATTAGTGAAGACCATTGCCTTTGCTCCGCACTCTGCTTCACGTTCTTTTCGGGATTTAAAATGGCCTACAAAACTATTTGAGCACCACAGGAATAGGCATTATTGAAAGGGTCAGAAAATGCAGTCATTCCTCAAAGGCACATCAGTGTCATTACCTCTGCACTGAACAGAACAACTTTGACCTAATTCCTATTTTAGTCCAAGATCTCGAGATCTTTCAGTCCATGTCCTTCCTAGGCACGCTACATGGGGACAACCGTTGAGAACACTTTATCTAACCTGTTTACTGACCTAAATGGTGACAGCAGACAATTTTTCCACAGGGATCGAAGCTTTGGGTTTGCAATGCTTGGATCTGCACTGTCTGGCTCCCAGTCTCTACCTGTCTCTTGTCTGAGCATAAAAAACAATTCACAAATAATATAATGAGGCCTATTATTTTCAATGCGTTCACGCTGCTCTTTCTATTATATAGAATTCCTTTCCATTTACTTCCAGAATCACACTGTACTATAGTAGGCCTCTGCAAACAGCATTTTTTAAAATTTACATCTGTTTATGTTTCATGAGAAACACATCATATGGCATCCATATTTTTTCAAATTCAGTGAGCATTTATCACAGCCAACAAGATGACTGAAAGCACCATATATACCAGGGGTATTAAGTGACACGTACACTTTGCGATCATTCAGCAGCATGCCATTCATGGTCTCTATGGCACGGTTGGCGGCCTCTTGTGTCTCAAAATGCACAAAGCCATAACCTTTGGAGCCACGCTCATCACACACAACCTAAGATGACAAAACAGCTTAAGAGACTTTTTTCACAATTCTGCTGTAAGACAGTGGCAGTTTTATCACCTAGTACTATTGAAGTGTAAGTGAGGCAAGCCTCGGCTTATTCATTCATAAGACACAAAAGCTATTCTCCATTGAAAAGTGAACACAAAATATAGCCATGTTTCATTTTATATATTCTGTTAGCGGATTTACCTTGCAGGAAAGAATATTTCCAAATGCAGAAAAGGTGTCATAAAGTGCCTTATTGTCAATAGACTCATCCATGTTCTTAATGAAGATATTTCCAACACCAGACTTCCTTAGGCCTGGATCACGCTGTGACCACATGATTCTCATTGGCCGACCCTTGAGGACCTCATAGTTCATTGTGTCAAGAGCACATTCCGCTGAACGAAGACATTATTTTACACCAGGATGAACAATCATCAGCAATACACCAGTATTCTGTACAAATGGGTAAAAGCTGGCCTTACAAGACAATATCCCAAAATTTTACATCTGGATGAACTTGAGTTATTTAAGCAGAACTCACCATCTGCAGGCTGCTGAAAGTTGACGTAGGCATACCCCAAAGATCGTCGAGTAATCACATCACGGCACACACGGATAGACATAATTGGGCCAGCAGGTGAAAACTTCTGGTACAGCATAGACTCAGTAACGTCAGGATGAAGATCTCCCACATAGAGGGAGGCTAGGGGATAAGCTGGTCCAGTGTTCATGTTCTAAACTCTTGAGTGGACCCTAGAGGAGAGGACTAACAGCACAAATCACAAGTCTGCATCAAAGATGAGGGGAAGTGATGCTCATTGTATACTGCACTTCTACTGTATACTACTACTGTCACCTAACCAGTGCACAGATATATTCTACTCTGTAACAATTTATAAATAAACAATTTGTCCAAAATGTCTTTCTATACATCTTAAATGTGGCACCACTTGAATCTATGGTGAAACGTTGTTCCGTCTCACTATACTCAATGTATATGGCTGAAATAACAATAAAACCCACTTGACTTGACTTTAACTAATAGCATTCAATTGGCAACAGTAAAACCTATTCCACAACTCCAACAATTCAATTACACTTCTTTTTAAGATGTCAAAAGGCAGCTAGTAGGTGGTAACAGCGACCCGTCCTCCAACACTACAAAGCCATTGGATTATGTTAACTTAACAAAAAAAAGCAATATGAATGTTGTGTTGTGGCGTTAGCTAACACATTTTATCTGCTATTTTTCGGGTATCACCACAGACTGTTCCGAATTGGTCTGAGGGTTTTATGCCAGTGAAAATATGCTACATAATGTTGCTCATTCTAGTGCAAGTAAAAACACATTTGTCTAAACAAATTACAAATATGACATTATTGTCTTAGGTTTGGCAAGCTGATGAGTAGCCCCATTTAGAGACGATCACTTGGCCAAACTCAAAACATAACACATGGCATCTACGAGGTCAACAGGTCAATTTTATTTGATTTTTCCAATAGAGGTCCGTTAAACATCCAAAAATTACACCTATACTTCAGTAATTGATGAGAAAATGCTAGCAAGTAAAATTAGTTTGCAACTTCGTGCTCATAAAACTATCACTTGCTAAAAATAGGTGTCTGCTAGCGCGTCTAGCTTAGCCACAGAACCCACGAATTGACTAAAATGAAGGAGACGTCTTCAGCAACAATTTCGTGCGAGCTATATCAAAACTAATATTTTAATCATAAATTACTCACCTCCTTCAACTGTTTTACTCAAGAACACAACGCCTATCCCCAACTTCTAAAAGCGTTGGTGTGACAGGCCTGTAGTTGTTTTAATTCAATAATTGCTGTGATGACCAGACACTTCCCTCCGCGCCTGTTCTAATTGAATACCACTCATTTATCAACTCAGTTGGTCTTAGGCGTCCGCAAGGAAAAGTAGTCCGAAATTAAAATCGGCGGAAATAATGTGGTTTTCAAGTACGTGGATGCTCATATCTCCAGGTCCTTCGAGCCATTATTATTGAGAATATCTAATTTCAAATACAATATTGCTTTTTGTGTTGACCTCCACATTTTCAGTTCGGTCTTATCTGGTAAAATGGTCCTCCACAAAGTATCATGCTACACTTACTCATCGATTTCATTAGATAGATTAAAAAAAATCCCATCCTTGCAGAGAGAGATTTTTTCTTTTTTTAATCACCAGGGTGCCTTCATTCCAGTAATCTTCCAGAATTGTTATATGAAAATGCTTGTTGAAAAACCCGAAGGCCTAGTCATAAGTCAGTGTAAGCAGAGGCAATTCCAACACGGAGGACCACTTTCAGGTCGGTCTAAATGTGGTGTTTGCGCACTTCTGAATAAAGGAAATTAAATCAACAGGGAGACAGAAAGACCAGAAAAAAACTGATGTTGGTGAAAATAAACTGCCAGTTTAATAACCATACAATAAAACCTGTAAATACCATGACCAATTACACTAAAAAATATGACCGTAACAAAAAAGGATGAAAAATGCACAACCAGCTAGGTGGAGAAAAAAGGGAATTATCAGGAAGGACGATTAGAATTCACAACCCCCAACCCCCTTACACACACACACACACACACACACACTTGAACACAACCTCTCTTTCACGTGCACATGGAGACTATTGTGTCACCTCTCCTTCCTCATTCACTCATTCATTCACACCAACACACACACACACACACACACACACACCACGCACGCACGCACGCACAAAGAATATGGACTCACTACTCAATACAACCACATTTAAATTTCACAAAGAAAATGACTGGCCCTGCTAACATGTGCATGTTCCCCTGTGATCGCTCCCCTGTACTGTGTTAGTGCACCTCAGGAAGAGCAGGACTGTGGTAAGCTCAGGTACAACTCATGCTGCTAGTCATACAGTAGGGCTGGGACATTTTGGGATGGGTGAGGAAATAGGGGCAAATGGTAGGGGGCGTGGGAGTGGAAGAAGCCGTTTGTGTGTATTTTTTTCTCTTAAGATGAAGAATGTGTCTGTGTGTGTGTGTTTGTGTGTGCGTGTATTTGTGGTCGGACGACAGGCGCTGCCTCTAGTTCTCCCCCTCTCCAGCATCCGCCTCGTCACCCTGGTTTTCTGATGTCCACAGCTGCAGAAAAAAAAGGAAAATATAAAAATCAATTTAATATTTCCGACAAGAGATTATTTCCAGCGCTATTCTATGTGTCTCTCGTATTCTGCACGATGAAAGACATGCAGCGAAGGGGACACAGCTGGGCTGGCCATCTGCACCCCTTGTGTGAGATGTTAGTAACATGATGACAGCTCCAGGAATGTTTTGCACTGATCCCCAACTCAGCAGGTCATGTTACAGTGCCTCATCACCATATTTCACATCAATGGTGCTTCATCAAGCTGTCACTACAGACCTAACGCCACTATATAAGATTTAAGAGCCCAAGTACCAGTGCACTGTGGTTATATTATATAGTCATCAACTTGCAGCTGTAAAAAAATAATACACAAAATAAAATCAAACGTACAGTCAGGTTGTCCCTTAGTAGTTGCATGATCAAGGTGCTGTCTTTGTAGGAATCCTCATTTAAGGTATCAAGCTCAGCAATGGCTTCATCAAAAGCCTGAGAGAGATAAAAGTAAAGCAGAAAAGCAGGATTGAAAGAAATGTTCATCAAATAACCTGCATATAGGAATTTTCAAAATGTTCCTTATTAATTATAAAATGTAGAATTATGATAAAACGCAGTAGCGCATGAAAGGGCCTCTTACAGTCTTAGCCAGGCTGCAGGCCTGCTCAGGTGAGTTGAGGATCTCGTAGTAGAAGACGGAGAAGTTGAGGGCCAGGCCCAAGCGAATAGGGTGTGTAGGCTGCATCTCCTTCTTGCTGATCTCAAACGCCTGCTGATACGCCTGCTGGGAGTTCTCCACTGTGGCTGCACAGGAGAAGTACAATCAAAAGGTCTCATAACTTGTCCACACACTACATTAAACTGTCATCTCATTGCTCCATGTCTCCATGCTATGCAAAACACCTGTATGCTTGCATCTGGAGCAGTGATCATTTACCTTTCTTAGAATCACCAGAGGCAACCTCAGACAGGTATCTGTAGTAATCTCCCTTCATCTTCAGATAAAACACCTTGCTCTCAGCCTGGGTAGCATTGGCAATCAGGTATTTATCCAGAAGACCCTAGAAAGAGACAAGGTTGCATCATGTATTCTGTAAATAAGTGTTAAAACAATACATGTAAAAGCAATGTAAAACTGCCAAACATCAGAACAGTGGTCATCAAAGGAACAATTTTGTAGCCGTTTTCAACATCTGGCTTTGACAAATTTTCAATGAAAAAAAGCCAAAATCTTTCCAAGGTCATGATGGCTCTACCGCTTACCAGCACATCATTGCAGATGTCCTGCAGCTCAGTTTCGATCTTCTCACGGTACTCCTTGGCCATCTGCTGTTTCTTCTCATTGCCGTCAGTCTTCTGCTCAATGCTGGTGATGACACGCCAGGAGGAGCGGCGGGCGCCCACCACGTTCTTGTACGCCACAGACAGCAAGTTGCGTTCTTCGTTGGACAGCTCACCGCCTTGCTCTGTCACCGACTTCATGGCGGCCGCCATGTCATCGTAGCGCTCAGCCTGTTCAGCGAGCTTAGCTTTCTGCACCAGGTCACTCTTGTCCATTGTTCACACTGTATTAGGACACGAAGAAACATGATTAGAGGATTTGGGGGTTGGACAGAAACTGGTATTCAAAATAAGAAAATGAGCCTCAGGCGATGACATTTGTAATGGTGGAGTTAGTTCATTAGTGTGCCCTACATCAGCAGTCTGTTTCAGTCATTAAGCTCAAGATCTTGAAGATGGTATCGTAACCCTGATGACACAATGTACAGATTTTTTTTTAATCGCTTTCACTTATTTTCAGAATCTGGTTTTAGTACCTTAACACAGGATGGATGGGACACGACGCGTTAAAACATGATGTCATAAAAACAGGTTATAGTGCGACCCCTATCTCCTAACAATTAATGCATCCGCGCCACCATTCTTTACCTTGCTTCTCGACCTGACAAGCTGAATGGCGACTCGTACTAAAGGCTTCAGTGGATTTACATCTGAATAGAGGCAAATCTGAAGTGACGTTGCCGGGCATGACTTCACATTTACCGACAAAAGCCAAAAACGAATGCCTCGCTAGTAAAGCCGCCCTAGAGAAACACATCATGCTATGGCGTGTCGATGCATTTCCTCGTTTTACACGTTAAACCATGTTTCGAAAGCTAAACTCGGCTTATCCGATTCATCACTATCGCTAGGCCTCTGATATGCTAACATGAACGAGTCCCTTGCGAGCTGACACAAATGATTGGCGTTACCTACAATGCGTTTGCATTTTATATTTCAGTCCACACAACTACATACCCGTGAATGGTGATGATAACACTAAATACATATTGTTTTGCTATTGCGCGTCCAATATGACGACAAACAATTGGATATAAATTAATTCATTTGATTAGCAAGACAGCTAACAAATGCAGCAGCGATCCCGAAAGCTAGCGTATTAACATTAGCTACCTAGCTCGTGCTAGCCTACTTGTCAAATCACCGCCTGGCCATGTCCCGTCCGCAGAGGCAATACATTTTCAAAATGAATGGGAGGTGGCGTCATATTGCAATCCCTTGTCTTATTTCGGTTTATTGCACAGCGGTTGTAGTGGAGTCGGTGCCAGATGCCTTTCATACAATCACCGAACGGCCTTGTCCTACTAGAATGGAAGCGTAGGCTAGTTAAATTAGCGACAATGCTAAGTCCTTGTTCTACTGTTCCCACCGTTAACCACTCGTTTCGTTAGCAAGCTAAGCGGACTAGCAGAATGACTAGTTTTATGTCTTCAAGAATGGCTGGCGGTAGCGCTCGTTACCACCGAAGCGACTACTAATAATCTATGCTTAATTAATATAGGGTGCATCCATTCCTTATTTGTCACGTTAACTTACATTATTTACGGCCTTTCCTCCTGCTTTTATCCGCGAAAGGTATAGTTGGAGTCTACGACCTCCGTCTCGCTCCTCGGCTTGTTCTTCTGGGCAGTACCACTTCCGTTAAATTGACACTTCCGCTTCCTTTCAGTGGTTTCAATGAGTATAACATAAGTGAATTGTACATGGTCGTCCTTTATGGTTATAACATTAAAACAACATTTGGTTTGCGTGCTTATATTAAACTGAGATTAGTAGAGCAACAATGACAAACACAGAAAACGTAGAGGAAAACAATGAAACATTAGTTTATTTTGACAGCCAGTTGTTTACAGTGGGTGTACAGTGTGCGGTTACACATTCAACCTGACAGCAAAAAGCCTTCTTGCCTTTTTGGTGAACAACGCACAATAAATAGAAAAAAGTATAACCTCTGATTGTTTTTATGTCTGTAATATAAAAAATAAATCAAAGGCTTATGGGCTGTATGATAACAGTTGGTCATGTGACTTGTTATCCTCGGTGCATCAGTCATTTTCAAAGTCCGGGTTCGGTGTCAAGGTCAGAACATGTTTTTTACTTGGGAGGTCGGTAAGCAATCTTCCTACTCTTAAGTACAGACCACCTGTGCCTCTTCATGTAATAGACCAATGGAATGAGAATAGCTGAGCCCATCAAAAGCTGAGGAGAAACAAATACAGTGTTATTTATAGGAAGAACCATCTAAATGACTACAATGTACATTTATTACGATAGCATTTGCACTACATAACACCACTAAGGTGATAAATACTGATGATATCAGGAACTACCATTATCACGCCAATACTCAGATACTAATACAGTTTAATAGTCTAACAATAGTCTATATTCCATGGAAGGCAGAAACAATTCAGTGCAGCTTTCAAACTGTGAATGCAAAGTCCAAAATCATAATGCTAGAAAATAAAAAGTTAATAATGACATTTAAACATTTCTGCATCAGCAGAACTCCCACAGCAATCTTCCCAGCTGAGCTACAGAATCAGCCCTTCCAAAAAGCCTGTAAATGGCCTGAGGCAGCTCACCTTTAGTCCCATGCGCTTGCGCTGGTCATGCTCTGGCTCGGCAGCCCAGCGCAGGAAGGTGCACACGTCCTTGGCAACCTGGCTCATAGTGGCTGGAGTGCCTTTAGACACAAAGAGCAAGACTGGTCAGAAAAAACACCAAACATTTATGCATGTGCTAAAAAAAAAAAAGTACTTGCCATAATAATGTGTAGACTGTGGACATATGGACTGTTTAGTATCAGAAATGTTAGAAGATTTCGCTTTTTTCCTTACAAATGTTGGGTTGAGTTCTGGTGATCACTTTACCAGCTTTTCTCTGGGCTCCTACACTAAATCAAATTGGTGGGGCTGTATTTATCAGGGAACTTTTATGAGATGAATATGAATTCCTGTGGATTATTGAACACAATCATTTACAACAAATACTATGTACTAAGGCTTTAAGCTGTAACCGATTTTCTGACAGATATAGCAATTTGATTTACATACTTTAAAGTCAAGCTTCAATTCAATGTTTAACAATTAATTTTCAGTTGGACCATCTGATTGGTGAGCTTGTCTAATGCATGAGCAGCTCAAAACTCCTGAAAGGTACTCTTTGCTGTCAGTCACACAAGGATTACATAAACATGAATAGTGCTAATTGCATATGTTAAATATAAATATCGATAGTAAGAGAAACATTGACTATATCTTTCAACTGGAATTTGTACATTGTGCCTTGTGTGTAGATACTGCAAAGGAATAGTCATCTAGAAGTGGAATGACACACTAGTCATCTTGAACTTGCCTGACTATGGGTTTTGAAATCAGTTTCTGCACGTGCCCTGAAACAATATGATAACACCCCAGTGCACCTCCAGATATTCAAAGCATACTGATGATTACCACAGATATTGTTCGAATTTCCAACTTACCGTCCTCGTACTCTAGAACCTCATTGTATATGGGGGGAGCCATGCCAATAGCCTGGCCAGGGAAGTAGGGGTTGTAGTAGAGGCCCTCTCTCAAAGACACTCCAGCAGGGGGCTCACAATAGCCTGTTAGCAAGGAGAACACATAGTCTTCTCCACCATGCCTGGAACAAAACAAAATTGCTGATCTATCAGACATCACTTTACTATACACAGAATGACCTATAATGCATCATATGTATTATATCGTGTAGTATTTAAAGAGAAATCTGGTGTGAATCAATTACTAGTTCTGTTGCTGTCGACAGGTATGATGAGAGAATTGTTTTTGCAACGTAGACCAGATTTACGAAAAAGCATCTAACACTAACTGCTGTGCCCCTATTAATTCGGTCTGTGTTGCACTAAATTCTCTCATTCTCATACCTACCAACAGCTCTCTGCGATGTCAAACAAGACTATTGATTGATTTACAGTGGATTTCTCCTTTAAGCTGCATCACAACCAACAGTTCTTTTATATAGTTGATTAACCTTTGCATATTAAAAAGATTAGATGATTACATTTGCCATGCTGTAAATGACACTACCAAGATGAAACTAGCGTTAGGTTAGGGTCAGAGGAAATTCAAGACAAAACTGTGCTATGTACCTGGCATTGACAATATAACTGAGGTCAGGGGGCAGAGCTCCATTATTGGCTGCGCGTGCTGCCTCTGGGTTGGGGTATGGTTTGGGGAAATAGTCAGACAGCTTTCCTGGGCGGGTGAACATCTCTCCACTGTCATCAGGCCCATCTACTACCTCAATCTACAATAACAGACAGCAATGTAAGTGACAGAAAGGAAGCAATGTGCAATTGTGGCATAGTACTTCTGAATTTAATTTAACTTGATTTAGTTCTCAATTTTAACTAAGACCAGACTTACCTCTTCAGCCAGTGTTTTGGCCTCTGCCTCGGTGTGAGACACTCCCACCAGGTTACGGAAGGCAAGGTACTCCATGCTGTGGCAAGCAGAGCACACCTGCTTGTACACTTGGTACCCTCTGCGAATACTGTGGAATACAGAGATGAAGGGGGGGGGTGTCACAAAACCAGTTTAAATAAATAAGACTCACAAGTTATCAATTCAAACTCTTTTCAAATCACACTTTTCATACAAACAATCCCTTGTGACTGACAACCCTGTAGAAAAGAAAATACAGGTGGAGGCCCAAACAACACACACCTGGCATGGTCAAGTGCCGATACCATGCCGTTGTGGCTCCAGGGATAGTTTGGGGGGTGCAGTTCCAGATCTGATGCCTTGACAGACTGATGAAGAGCCAAAGCCAGGCCAGCACCTCCTGCTGTCAGCACGCCAAGCGTTGAGAGAGCTGCCTTCTTTCCTCTGGACAGAGTGGCGAAGGACATGTTGGCCTGAGGAAGAAGGGAAAAATTCATAACCGACTATTAAAGAGTATCCATGGGCTGAACAAAGGAACCAATGACAAACGGTTTGGATCTAACGTATAATGAGCTGCATCGAGCACTGGGTTGTCAGTCTGAACATGATGAAAAAACATCACTAGTTTACTGAGCTAATCAACTGAAAACTGCCAAGGAAACCTTTGGATTTGCCGAAGCACGTTTAGGAAATTAGTTGCTGTAAGTTACAAGCAAGAGGTCAACTGGGGTAACGTTAGCACTTGCGCTTACAGTTGACTGATCAGCTAAGGAACCTAAACATAGAATGCTAAACTGGGCCCAAGTTAGCCTCAGCGGCAAGCTAGCAACGTGAAAGTTTAAGAACCAGCATCCAGGGACACTCAGATGTACGTTACGTCAAACTATTGAATAAACCATGTGTTGCTTCAGGTGAAGTTACGTTCAAGGTGAGCAGGTTATGTGCTTATCAATATGGTTTTACATATCAGTATAATCTGCTGTTTCTTTGTCTGTCTCCCTTAAAGTTAGCTAAGTTACGTTAGCAGTAAGAATACCGTTGTCAAATGTAAGCCAACGAACATGCTAACATTAAGCACAGCTATGGCTAGGCTGTGTGACCTTGCCTAACTCAATACCGTAGTGACTATTACTTGCAATAGTTTGACGAGATTTGTAGTTTCTCAGGGTGACCAGGTTGTCAAATTACACTTAATCTTACCTTTGGCACTCCGACAACGTTCTTGGAGTTGAGGAAAGTCCTACCGGCACTTGAGGACACCGCAACTCGTAGTGCCGCCATGTTTCTGTTCACCGATTAGGAAAGTGTCACGTGGTCAATGTGACGTAACTACCGTTCATACCATCTTTCCCATCCCTTCCCAGTAAACTCTAACAAACTACATTGTTTTACCTTTATATAATACACAAAATCTTTTCACACAACTTACTGTACTTACTATAATCATAATTAAACGATTCATATTGATTATTTTGTGGTGCCAGGTTCATATACATACTTCAACACGTGATAGGTGAACTGAGGGAAAGCAATTCCCCTACATATTGTGTACTTAGAGGTTATATGTGTGTATACGACGAGAAAACTTCTTAAATCAATAAAAATAAGACAAAACTTTAGACCAATTATATTCATTTAACATTTTTATTCCAAAACACTCATATCTGCTGCTCTGTGTTAAAAGTGGATGTCATACTGTTGTTTCTTATGGGCCATAATTAAATGACTTTCTGAAAAAGATCACATTTCAGTCGGTCTAGCATACAGAGGTTGGTTTAAAAATTGTCCAACACCTATCCTGTGAGGCAAACAACCCTTGTACGTGACAGCAGTACACACAATTCTCTCGTCCTTCATCAATACTGATATTAGACAGCAGGTTAGAAAATGAATCCAATCAAGCGTGCACAGCTCATCTTTTATGACATGAGTCCACCCAATCTACACACACAGAGCCCTCTACAGTGTTGAGGTATCCCCTCTGGAGCTTGTGAATGAACGGATCTACACTGGATTGCTGCCATCTTCCCTGAGAGCACTCCAACATGGTAGAACCATACATGATTAAACCAAAACATCTCATATTCTGAGGGGGTGGGGGTTAGGCTCATTCAGCATTCAGTTCTAAAAATTCTTCTCTGATTTTTCCAAGAGCACTTGATTATATATAGTCAATATATATATATAGCCAGTGTGTGTGTATATATACACACACGCACACACTGGCTAAACTGAAGAATGGAGGGGCTCTGATTTGAGACCAGAGAGAGTTGAGATATGGTGAGGACCACATCAGTACCAGGGCTGATTTCTTACAGGCCCAACTGCCTCACAGGGCCTCTGCATGAAAGCCCGTCGGCTCCTGTCCTGCTCATCTGAATAAGTCGGGAGTTGGGGAAACAAAATAGAGTATATACCTATAGCATCAGATCAACAAACCCACACCCCCATAACATCATAGACCTTTCCCACATGATATCCAAGAAGTAGTCCATGCCCTCTGTCATGGCAAGAAATATGCCCAACTTCCGATGTAGTGAATTTTGGGCAGCAGTGGGCTATCAATGTCTCCCCCTGTGGTTGGCTTGAAGGAGGGGGGTTGGGGGAGAGGGGTGATGGGAAGGGGCAGAAAGCAGGCGCCCCTTCTCATTAGTTGGCTTTGGCACGAAGCTGAGCCCTCTTTCCGGTGACAGCCTGGAAGCCGGTCTTGATGCTAGCCACAGAGCAGCGAGAGTGACACGTTTCGCACTGTAAGAAGTACAGACGCGTGTCCTTCTGTAGAATGGTGTCTGGAGAGCGACACGTGTGACAGGTGACGTATTCCTCTGTGAGAAGGAGAGCAAATGAGAAAATAAGTTAGTGAACTGAAAAAACCAAAACGCGTAGAGTAAGCTAATGGAGGTTGCCACTGGTTTAATCATCATCTGGGGGAGCACTATGAAAAATAACCATGGGAAACCTAGTCTAGTAAAGCCAGAAACTTCTGACTGTAGCCCATGCTCATGAAGGATTTAAAGGTGCAAGGATACCCCCTTCACTCTCACAAACAAACACACACACACACACTCACTCTCTCACTCACTCACACACACAGACACACACACTTCAGACATACACAAAAACATGCTACATTCCTTGTACTATGGGTAGGACATTTCCTACAGTACCTCACCAAGAATACGACCTATTTCAAATTACACAGCATGACATGAGATTCAATGTCAATGCACAATTAGCTAGGGGCAGAGATAAAGATGTTAGCAGCACTGTGTTTGCAATTTCATCAGCACGTCATGAGCACTTGCATCAGTTTGAAACAAATCAGCTCACTTACTGATATATCTTCTCAAGACATTCTCTATCTGTTTCTGCTGAAATCTTCCCTTGATCACAAGCTGGTTATTTCCATCAATGGAACCACTAAGGGGGGAAGAAAAGGGGCAAACGCACATGTAAAGCTCCTGCATTAACCCACCCAACGGTTATTTTCCAAACACCCACAATTCAGTAAAAGGATAAGAAAATAAGGCATATTACCTTGTACCAAGCTCAGCCAATAAGAAGGCCAGTAGATGTTTGGGCTGACGATGCAACCTAAACAGCAACAAGGAAATCATCCACTACGTTAATCAATGATAAAAAAATGTAGTTCAGAGCAAGTTTCATTATTATACATTTCCCTGTGCATTCACATGCATATGCGTATGTGATGGTATATAGCTTTTTCGACAAGTGGTCTGAAGAGGCATTGCTGGTAGTCCCTGACCATATATTTAATAAAATAGTTTCACTGTGGTAATCATTATTTCTTCACTCTACAGTGGCTCTCAGGTTGGTTCCTTGGTCTGTTGAAAGCCCCTGGTATGAAATGAAAGTCACTTCATACTCAGCAAATAAGTTGGTGCAGGACAGCATCACAGAAATAATTTATGTCCACACGTGAGGGGCAAACGAAACAACATGGAATCCAAGCACAGCCTAATTTAATGAGGCTGCAGCATAACTAATCCCATCCCAAGACCATGTATTTTTTTGCCCCCAATGAGAGAGTATGTAAACTGCTATCCCCCTGGCTTAGTCACTCTCTCATCCAATTAAGGCTGATGTCCTCCTATGCACCAGCAGATACATCAGAAGGGCTCAGGGCATCCTTTTAATGAGTAGCCAACGACAAATCCGGTCAGGTATAATAAACTAGAGTACCAGAAAAACTACATATTCACACTTTAACAATGTTTGGATAAAAGCACACTCCAGACAGATATTTTTTATTTCTTGTGTGTTTGTCCATACCTATGGTTATTACTAGTGCTGTCAATATTAACACATTACGTACGTGATCAATGTATCAAGTTTTTTTTTACGCGAATTAATCACGCAGACGTATAAGTCACACTACCCCCTCCTCACTTATGCGCTATTGACGTAAATGTGGTTGCAGCTGCTGCAAACTACTGCCAAACTTTAATTGGGTTTTTGGTCCCTTTTCTCTTCTAAGGTAATGTAAAGTATACAAGTCATATTGGGGGTAAAAAAAAGAAACTCATGTGGTCGGTCACCCCTATTATAGACAACCTACGGCAACTACACTCTTTCACTCTGGGTGTGAAGGAAACCAAGGAGTGCCACTTTGCTGAAGCCTATGCTAACCTAGGGCATGTGTGGCATTCTTTCTTCACAAAAAAATAAAGGAGAATTCTGGAACTTTAAATGTGTGATTAATTGTGATCAATCATGATTAACTAAAATTTTCTATTGTGATTATTTTGATTTGATTTTTTTAAGTGATTGACAGCACTAGTTACTACTAAACAACCATAAAACTAAACACGACCTGAAAACCTATCTGTAGAGTACATCCACATGTCATCCAGTACCCAGTTCTTTCACTGCTCTTTGCTCTTTCCCTTGTATGAACACCAAACTAGCATCTACTAGAAACTAACAATTAGTGCTTATTAGTGCCCACTTATGCTAAACCCCCAAGGATCCCAAGGACTTCAATCAGTCAATCATGAAGCCAATTCATGGCAGTTAAATTGATAGTACGGAGTACTTCCAGCCATAGCCCTGGTGTCTGAGCCACCATGTGCTGTCGGCAGAAAGAGGAACGAGAGAATTTGGTACAACATAGACCGAATAGTCAGCATGGTTCTCACACATACTGATCTGCTATGCATCTCAGTCTGGCCAATTTCATGTCATCTCCAACTTCCATGAGATGGGATTAACAGACATCAAAATGCCTCTATAAGCACTGGATATGCCTACAACCAATCAGACCAGTGATAGCAGAGAAAAGAAAGTAGGATGCATCACAATTTGAAGCAAAACACGCGTTAAACCCGCCTTGAACATGTTGGGGCAAAAGCCGGTTTTTGGTTAGTTCCCTATCTCAAACAAACCATAAGAATTGGAGAACTGGAGACTTGCCAGACTGAAATGCATAGCAGATCAGAATGTGTGAGAACCAAACTACTGAATAGTAAGTCTGCAGTTTACGCTAACTGTATAGGGCTATGGGAAACAAAACTGAAACTAAGCGTATAACCCAATTCAGTTAGCGTTAGTCATCGGTCCAATATTCGATATATCGGTTGTATATATCCTATCCTTCTCCTTCCAACCAACAGCACTCTGAAAACTTGAACAAGAGCTACAGTTAAAAATACTCTGGACAATCACTTTAAGGGTTTAAGGGTTCAGGTCTCAGGGTATAAGGGGACACTGGGATTCAATCACAGCCTTTATGGATCGCTGGAAAGAGCACTAATCATCTGGCACTTCCTGGTCCTGTTTACCGCCTGCTCTTCTGGGGTATCGTAGAGGGCATGACCCAGGGCGCCACTCACAATTTGCAGATGTCTGTGAAGTTGACGAAGGATGTCTTCTTGGTGCCCACGCGCACCACCTGTGGAGGCTTCATGACAAACTTGCGCTTCTCTCCTGCCACCATGTCTGGGTTCTTCTCCCTCATTATGTTGAAGACTCTGTTCAGCAGCTAAGAGAGGAGTAAAACAGAGGACTGTTTATGCATATACATGGTTGTGGAAACAACCTTGAGTGTAAAAATATTTGTTTTCTCTCATATATGAGCACAAACATATCTACTAACATAATACAGAACCCAAAAACAAAGTTGATCTAAATTTGGATGTGAACTGTTTGCTTATTAGATGGATTCAAAATACTCTAAACAAACCAATCACAAATGACAGGTTAATACTGAGGGATTATGAAAACAACTCAAACCAGGGGTGTGTATTTAGCCAGAAAAGGACAATGCTTTTAAGGCGGCGGCTAGGCTTGTATGCATCAGCTTTCAAGAGGATCCAATTGCAAAGCATGGGTTGCCTGCGGTGTTGGCATCTTGTAGCAGAGCATACCTCATCGTAGGTGTAGTCTCGCTCTGACCCTGCCCACGCAGGGCCCGTCTGTGAGCTGAAGGTGATGCCATCCGTGTTCTTGCCATCATCGTCGTCCAGAGCTGCAAATAAGCGAAAAGGCTTTAATACTGAATTCCTAATTTTTCTACATCAAACCAGCATCATCACACTTTAATAAAACAATAAAGCACAAGAATGCGAGGAATATAAAGCAGTCTTACAATGTACAGCACTGATTGTTGCAATTAATGCAACATTTAAATGTTACAAAATCAAATGAAAACAAAAACTCAGCCATGGAACTCTGCCATGTTCATCATCCCCGATGAACACTGTTATCCTAGCTAGGCTGGCGGCACCTAGTACCTCCGTGCAATAGCGCATTTTGCTACAGCAGCAGTCTGAGTACAGCCCAAAGGCTTTGGTTTAAGCTAGATTTCTTAGCATCCAATTGGCAAACAGAAGTTGAAGGCAGAACCAATAGGCTAAAGGTTTTAAAGTGCCCCTCCCCCTCGCTAAAAAGTGGCTGCATAAAGGGTAGTGAAGGGAAGGAGTCTGGTGGATTTTGAGATAGACACACAAGGATGAGGCAATTGTTTCTGGTTAACCAGCTGTAACTTTTCCACCAGTAAGCCAGCCAGCTCTAGCACCACAGTAACACACAGACGTGGGAAACACACAGCTGGGCTACCTCCTTCGTCCTTCTCCAGCATCTCCCCTTCATCCTGGAAGTCCACCTTCTTGGGTTTTTTCTTCTTGGTTGGCAACATGAGGTCGAGGTCATCCTCATCAGCCAGCTCTGTGATTTCACTCTCAATTTTCAGGTCCTGTTCACCATAAGACATCATCCATAACCAAGTGAATTTAACACATTCAGTGTAAAATTATTTCTTTGTTGTCCAAAAACTGACTTGCCATATAACCGTGACGTGCCATATTATTGCTATGTATGAAAAATGCAACTGACCTTCATGCCTTCTTCAATGTCATCGCCAAACACTTTCTTTTGTTTCTTCTTCTTTTTCTTCTGATTGAAGAAGTTCAAGTCATCCAGATCATCTGACAGTTCTGCAGATTTCAAGGGCAATATGGCAAACACAATATTAAAAGCAGGCCTTAGCACTGACAACCCAATAGCTATGCTTAGACATCGCAAATAATCAGATGCGCGCCATCATTGTGCCTATATTCATACTGTATTAGTCTGTGTCAGCAAAGCAATTTGCACTGGATTCCACTGCACAGTTCAATTTACACTGCCATGTTCGGACATGTTTTACTTTTCCATAGCTTTATCTGATCTACCTTCATTATGCACAATGGATATGTAGTCATCTTACAGTTGTCCCCTGTGTACCTCTGTGATGTGTAATGTTGTATAAGCTACTGGACACCTTAATTTTCTTCAGGGTAAGTATTCTATCTATAGCTATCTACCTATCAATAAATCACAATTTAGACGATACCAAAACCAATGTCTAGATATAAGTGATGGGGTGTACTACAGAAGGAAATATGAACACTCAAAAACCTGCTGTCCTTCTTTCTGCGTTCTGAGCGATGCACTATAGTTATGCATACAGGAGTGGGTCCGTGGCCTGGGCTCACCTTTCTTTCTGCCCTCGTCCTCATCAGCATCAAACTCCTTCTCCTCTTGGCCCTCCGGCTCCACCTCTTTGGGCTCCACCGGCTGGGACTCCTCCGTCAGGCCATCTCCAGCATCTTCCTCCTGCATGAAGGGCTTCCTCTTCTTCTTCTTCTTTTTGGTCATAGTGGGGTCAAAAATCATCTGTGAAGACAAAAGGAAACAGAAGGGAAGAAAATGAGGTGGGGAAAAATACACTTGCTGCTGCCAAAACGCCAGACTGTTCTATACTGCACACAACAGTCCTTTTGTATCAACAAAATGTGTGATCGTTTGCCTAAACTGTGCACTCACTTTTAGTCGTTTACGAAAATGAAAAATGTCAAATTAGCAAGTGCTCGCAATGGTACATCCCAGGTTGTATGCAACATGTAGCGCAGCAGTCTGCCATTTCAGAAACGGCATCTGTTTATGTTGTGTTGTATTGTATTGAGTGATGAACTAGAGATGAACACTGGATCTGAGAATACTACGCGAGAATATTTTAAGCAACCAGTCACACAGTTCTTGATACAGAGCAGAAAAAATATGTTCAGGATCTGTTAACGCTCAGTAACTTTTAACAATAGACATTTTTCTAGGATTGTACGCAGCAGTAGTCCTTGTATGCTGTGCAGATGGTACGTTTCTGACAATATGATCCGGCATTCGCGGCCCTTCTCATGACTATTTTTCATGAATGATTGCATCCAACTGTTTAACAGATGTAGCACAGTCACTAAGTAATCAATCTTATGTGAACAGCTGTAACAGGATCACTAACGTCAAATGCGCGTAAAATACGCATATATCTAAGAGGAGATATTACAAAAGAAGCGGTCACTTGAATAATGACCCAATGGAAAAAGCAGGTGTGTCGAAATTGACTAATGCTACTGGCCATACAAGTAGATGATTAGCTCACTCCAGCTAGCAAGCCATTTCCCTATGAATGTGTTGCGTTCAGTTACTGCTAGTGGTAGGGCTAGCAAGCTAACTTGCTGACTTGAGTTCCTGGCATGGCACGTGCGAAAGCCTGACATGAAGATACACTCTGTTTGCTGCCATTTTGCCAACCAAAGGACCTCTTCTATTGTGTGAAAACGGACATAACGACAAATCCGGAACGTTAATGGTAAAATATCATGCCGACCAGAAAAATACACATGATACCTTGCTAGCTAGCTAACCAACGTAGCAGTTTAACTAAGCTAGCTAGATAGCAGACTTGTTAGCTCGAGGCCGAAAGTCATAATGCTAGCTAGGGTAAGTACCACATAAATTGATCAAGGCTTTTCGTTATCTTTATTGAAACTTATAAATATCATGTTTAAAAGCCGAACCGACAGCTCACCTCGTCTCCCGACATGCCTGCAGCTCGTTACTAGATGTCTCTAAACAAAAATGTTTTCAGATCAGGGTCCCTGTGAGCACCCTTGTGTTTCTTGCATCAGCAGCTACTCTCCACTACGCACGCGTGACTGCAAATGACTGGAGTGCTTGACGTGAGTCAGTGCCATAGTTCTACCACAAGAGGGAGTGATTTAGCCATTAAAAACCATGCTACACACACAATGCAAGCTAGATAGATTTTCTGGATTTTACTTCATGTTTTAATGTGCTTTTGTACATCTGTGGTGCTTTTCTCTATTATGTCCTTGGTATATAGACAACTCCAGAACAAGTGCTGCAAGTCATTGTAAAACATAGACTCAGTAGTTTATTGAAAAAATCAAATAAGAAACTAAGACAAGAAAAATACAACATAAAACACCAAGTCTCTGAGGCATTCAGTATAAAAGACTACATGCAGTCCACCATTTTCTCTAAGGTCTGACTGGTTGTTCACAGGGCTCTAAGAAGGCTCTTCGATCTACAGTCTAGTTCATACATAGCCTACTGTAGTCTTCAATGGGTGCGTCACAATTTCATAGCAGTTTTTTTCACTGGCTTTACCAAAGTCACTGTAGCAATACATACACAGAAATACATCAAGGTACTGTATAGATTGGAGTTGTATTGTTCTGAACATGAGGTGACGGCATAGGGAATGTGCAAAGATGGAATATCCTATAAGACATGGTCATTAGACTGTGAAGAGCCAACTGGGAAACAGCCCATCAATGGAAAATATGTTTGTTTTTTTCAGGTTAATAAAATATTTCACTTTTGTGGAAGCCTATTGCCGATAGCCATATCATTATGTTATATCAATTTACTGCCAAAGTATATTATTCATAGCTTATTTGTGAACCCACTGCTGTATTACAATCACTTAGTGTACAAAAGGCAGCACATTTTTTTACCAGTAGACATGCAGTTAGCCTGGAAGTACTCTGCGCACTGAAAATCAAATACACTAGTCATTGTCCATATTGATTAGGACTGCACTAAGACATGTTGATATCCCAGAAAATAATTTTTAAAAATGGAGAATAAACAAAATTAAACTCATACATTTGATACCATTTACATTTAATACAATTTGTTACTGAAATATTTGGTCATTTATGCTTGGCACATGTTGATTCTGATCATACAAAGGCTATATATGCATGGAAGCAATGACGTGAATGCACCACTTGGCAAGAGTTAAAACCTATGACTCTTGAACAGACATGATGATCAGATTCATGACTGACTGGTACTTATGGGGCTTGTTGACTTGCCTCTTACAAAAGCCCATATAACAATTGTGGCAACATGTATTAGATGTTGTTGTGAAGAATAGGGGGGTAGTCTAGTGCTGCTTTTTTTGTTCACAGTTAAATAACTTCTGCTGGTGCTAGTAGACTAACTTAGAGGGGAGTTCATACAGATTCTGTAGGAAATCAGGTCTCACATTAAGTCCAATGGCCTTGGTCACATGACATACATATCCAAATTGGAACCCTGTGGGATTTAACAAAAAACAGTATGCTATGGAGTCTCCTATGATCATGCAGCCATTGTGGTCATGCATACTGAGACTCTATGTGTGCTTATGTGGAAGACCACTTTTACAAAACCTGGGGCTTTTTGTTTTTCATTCACACACATGTATGCACACACACACACACACACACACACAAACCTAGGATTACGTATGTGCATGTGCGGACACACACAGACAAATGAATGACACACACTCATGCGCGCACACACACACACACACACACGCACGCACACACACACACAAACGGATGATGCGCGTGCACACACACACACACACACACACACACACACACACACACACACACACACACACACAAATGGATGACACGCACACATACATACATAAATGAATGAGATGGCAACCCCTTTGAGGTGACAGGCTCATGAGCGCTGCATCCTCTTCTCAGAGGAGGTCCAGTTAAGTAATTGGCAAATTGGGCCCACACCTCTTGCACCCGTCAACATGAGTAAGGTGGCAGCTTATGAGGGACGTTGTCTGCCCTCATTGTTAGTTCATCCGGGGTTTAGGGGTGGGGGAGTTGGGGGACTAGATGAGGGGGAAAAGGGGTCTGAGGCTCAGTCATCTTCCTCCTCATCCTCGTCATCCTCGTCGTAGGTGAGGGATGGGTCGGGCTTGAGGCAGTTGTGCAGGTAGTGGATGAGTGTGCGACTCTGATGCTGGAGGCTGCGCACCTCTCGGAGAGTGTGACCTTCGTCTGGGTAGAGCTGCAGAGAGTAGTTGGCCTCCACCTTCACCAGCCGGCTCAGGAGCTCCGCACTGTGCTGGAAGTGTACTCGGGCTGTGTTCACAAGCACAAACACACACATGCACATTCAGGTAGAGTTGTGCTAACAGAATCTGAAAACAGAGTGTACTGCAAGACATGGACTCACACACATGTGCATAACACACAAACATCTACACACACACACAAAAAACGATAATAAAGTATCTTAAATGTATATCTAAAACACTTGGCTAAAATACAATAAAATAGCACAAATGAAACGTAAAGTGATAATTTGGAGTTATTCCAGTAAAAGCCCTGCTGTACAAACTTGCCGAGTGCTGTCAGTAGGAAAGGGAATGAAATAATTTTGTACAACATACCGAATAGCGAACATGCAGCTTACGCTAACGGAGTGGCATCATAAGCTCTTTCACTTACATTACCCACGATACCATTCAGTTAACGTTAGCTACCAGTTCGCTATTTGGTCTGTGTTGTTCCTAGTTCTCTTGTTCTCCTTCCTTCCGACAGCATTCTTCAAGTTTTTAACAGAGCTATGGTAGCAACTAGCAACTAGGCTATCACTTTAATACAGTCCTGCTCCTGATCCCAGTCTTTAAAGAACATTTCCTTTTTTGCAGAGAGCATATGCAGGAAATCAATGAACTAAATATTTCACTTTACTTGCATTGCAACCACTTTTCCTCTGATAAAAAATAATTTCAGCTTTTTTTTTTTATTTCATCGTGCTTACCATCTGCTGTCCCGTGCAGTAGGAGAAACTGCTCATTTTTTAATTTGGTGGCATCCTCTAGCAACGAGGCTGCCTGCGGAGACACAGCAATCACACAAACAGCATGAACTATGAGGATGTCGTAAAGGCCTGCCATGAAACCACTCTGACTTTATGGGCTGTCATAAGTCAAGAGTGACAGCGGTGAAATCTCAGTTGGAATCAGGCAGTGCGGTCTAGTCTGGCTGAGTGCATTTGCAGTGCAGCGGTGCATCAAATTCCTTGTCCACAAGCTCACGATCGGAGCACAAACACAGTGAGAGTACATGGTGCATGCACAAGTGACAATTTACCTACACACAGAAGGGTGTGATTATTACCTTTGCTGTGTGTGCGAAAGTGTACGAGTTGTGAAAGTTTATTTTACTGTAAACAGAATCTTTACCACATAAGCATGGTCCTCCTTGTCGGGGAGTCCTAAGTACCTCTCTGAAAAAGCAGCACCTGCACACATAAAAGTGATCACCTTTTTACAAGGATACAAGGATATAAGGAAATTTTATTGTCACGTGCATATGGGCACACTTACTGAGTGTAAAAAATGCAACGAAATTGTGTCTGTTTCTCAGCCTATTTGTGGAGAAAGGGGTGGGAAGGGGCATTATAAAGTGCATATCGTGCATTAAGTACAAATGGCAAAGGGCTGCATTAAGATTGGGGGGGGGGGGTGGATGGTGTAAAAGTGATGAATGGTGTTGACAAAGGGTGGGGGGGAGGATTTCTCCCACACATTAACAAGGAGCACCCAAGAGAAACAGGGTACTTGTTGAATTGCCTACAACATTGATTAAACAGGTGAATACTGTATTTCCAAGACAAAAGACTGATAGCATCATTGTGCTAACTCAATAATAACAGGACTCTGTTTCTGGATGTTGCTGCTGAGGATATCCTCTTTGTATTGCAGGCAGCTTTCATTTAGAATCTCTTTGCCCTTCCATCTACCACCACAGGCAAGCCCTGAGTCTAATTATGGCAGAGGTGGGCTGAGTCCTCTGTATCGAAGAGCTCCAGGAGTCGGCTGCAAAGGAGAGAGGTCAGGGCAAAAGGGAGAGATGGATCACATCAGTATGCCACAGAGTGCACTAGTGCGAAACAGAGTGATGGCTCACTATAGAGTTTGAAGTCCGTAATGGGTGCTATGGCGACCCCGCACTTGAAGAGTTGATTGGTGCCAGCCAGCATTTTCAGGGTCAAATAGCCTCCTAATGCCTGTCAGGAGATGACAATGTATGTTAAAGTTCATGTTGACCTCTGAGAACCTTTTTCATAGTGGGGTAATATAACTATTTCCTTGTAAACATTGATGTATAAATAGTTTGTTGCTTTGATATTGCCTTTAAGTACGTGCTTTGTATATTTTGTCACATACACTTCATCTTTTAGAGTGTCATATTCCCTGTTTTTAAAAGAAATTGTTTTATTGTTCTATGTCTTATAGTTTTTGAATGCCAAAATTTCTCCTGAGATGACAGAACATTTTCATAAAAAAAATATCTATCTTCAGTGCAATATTTCCAAGTGTGCTTATTTATGCTGTATGTAGGCCTATTTTTTTTCTTTTTTAAAAGGCTTTAAAAATCCTGTTTTTAGCACAGAGGATAACAGATACCTTTCCATATAGAGCCACCCTTCTGCTGTCTATATAAGGCAAACGCATCAACCACCTGTAACAGAAACACATACATAGTAAGAAACTAAGCTGAACTCATGGGCATTAAACTCCAACATTCTACAGTTGTGGGTTGTTAGTTGTAGTCTTTAAAATGTTCAGAACACAGTTCCAGTTGAAAAGCTCCATCCAACATATAGACTGACTTGGTGTTTGTTGGAGTTGGTGTTTGTTGGGGAAATATGGAAGTGACTTTAGAGATCATGAGAACCTATACTCATTCAATTCAATTTAATTCAGTTTTATTTATACAGCGCCTTTTACAATAGTATTGTTTCGTGGCGCTTCACAGAAGGGGCACCCAAGAGCAACAGGGGCAGAGAAAAACTCCCTTCTGTTTAGTTAGTCTAGGAAGAAACCTTGTGCAGATCCACGACTCAAGGGGCTAACCCAACTGCCAGGGGTCATGCAGGAAAATCACAATCAGTAGTAACCATGACAGACTACAAGTTGCCTATGGTATAAGCTAAGGTATAAGGTATAAGGTTTAGGTAAGGTTTAAGCTCATGACATGGCAGCACTCACTCCACTACGTTGAGCTGGTCCTTGATCCTGAGTGGCCCGGGTCTGCGAGCATCCAAGGGGCTCACCTTCTGCCCTCTAGCGCCCCTGCCCCTGCCGTCCACCCAGGCCAGGGCAGTGTTGTGGGAGCTGGACAGAACCTGAGGCCAGTCCAGAGAAAACTCCTCTGTCACCAGTTGACTGCCTGGATTACCATCACTGAAAGAAGGAGACAGAAAGACACAGGTGGGAAGAGGGAGCGGGGGGTGGCAAAGCTGGTATGCCAGAGGAGTGTTAAGGGTTAAAACTTTCTCCAGAACTTTCACAAGAACTCAGTACCAGATGATCAAAAGCTAACCGTTCAATCCAGAAGGGAGCGTGGAGACATTGATTATATATAGTCTAACATTCAACACTGTGCTTAAACAAATTTGTCTCGTGCCCACAGCAAAGCAGTTTACATTGACTGGATGCCAGATATCATCTAGTCAGCTGCACTGGCTTGTAGCCTCTCTTGGCCTCCCAGACAGCTCTCACCTGCTGCACCCACAGTACAGGCAGCTACTGCTGCTTGCTGTTGCTGTTTTCTTTTCGCTCATTTAGTTTTAAAGGAGAGCAGGGGGACGTTGTCTGAAATAGGACGGGAACAGACAGACGGGGCTTCATGCTGTGCGTTTGGAGATAAAGAGCTTGGGCTTACACAATAATCAGGAGAGGGAGCAGGTCTGTTTCATAGCCTCTGGGCAGACACAGCTTGATGTGGAGATCTTTAAAAAATAGACATAAAAACAAATACAAAGTGAAGCAGTGGAACAGCGATGAGACGGCGTCCTCATCCTCAGTGGAAGAATTGTGTGTGTGTGTGTGTGTGTGTGTGTGTCTGTCTGTGTTGTGGTGTGCATTGGTGTGTGTGTGTGTGTTGGGGCGTGTGTGTGTGTCTGTGTGTGTTGGGGTGTGCATTGGTGTGTGTGTGTGTGTGTTTTTGTGTGTATGTGTGTGAGTGAGTGTGTGTTGGGGTGTGTGTGTGTGTTTGTGTGTCTGTGTGTGTTGAAGTGTGTATTGCTGTTTGTGTTTGTGTGTGTTTTTGGTATTTGTATGTGTGTGTGTGTGTGTGAAAGGAAGGCTGATTGAGACTGCAGACTTGGGGCAAGCGGTTTAGGAGCTCATCAGTATTCTAGTCCCTATCTCCAAAGGGCCTCTTAACCGCAGCTAAATTAGTTCCCTTGCCACTTCCATACATGTACACTACACAGTTATAGGAAGTGTAAACACACACCCTTACACACCTCTACACACACACACACACACACACACTCACACACAGGCAGATGATCAATGACACATGCATAGACACCCACCAACACGTACACAATGACTAACCAATTTGAGGAAGACACATCACACTGACATTTACACACGCAAATAAATGGACATGCATCATTACAAAGATGCACCTTTAAACTAATGAAGAAAAAGAAAAACAGAAACACTCACGCGCATGCACACACACACACTTTATGTAGACACACATATACACATAGTATATGCACACACTCACACACACACACGCACGCGCAAGCACGGACGCACGCACGCACACACATGCACACACAAACACACACACGCTCTTCTTCATACATGCCCACCAGCCTCTGAGACAACAGGAGTCCAAGTTGCCTGTTCCCTCTGGATCTCATTAGCAAACTGAGACAATTACACAATCAATATTTAGACTCATCTTAAATTTCTCTTGATTTCTTTCTTTTCCCGTGGAAGACAATAAAGCCGTAACATCATTTGTTTTGTGTCCCTGAAGAAAACTATTTCAAAAAGGAAACTACTTAAAGTTCTCCTAATTCAGCATACTTTCTTACAAATGTTATTGGTTAGTAATGTTTTCAAAATTATTTGAACTAGAATGGAAGCTCTGAAGAAACTAAATGTACATGAGAGATTCACTTAAACTCACACACACACATACATGCACACACACACACACACACACACACACGCACATACACGCACACGTACGTGCACACACACACACAGACACACACACACTGCCACCAAACAGCAAGTAAATTTTCATCTC
The DNA here is from genome assembly GCA_015244755.2 of Tenualosa ilisha. Taxonomy (NCBI): domain Eukaryota; kingdom Metazoa; phylum Chordata; class Actinopteri; order Clupeiformes; family Clupeidae; genus Tenualosa; species Tenualosa ilisha. Next base: position 2,987,853 of record PYXC01000046.1, on the reverse strand, counting down.
GTGTTTGCAAAAACAGTCACAGTCACATGAAAGTCTTGGGCTTACCGTAGTTGTCAGATGAAAGAGTCTGGTACAGTGTCTCAGCAAGGCGCTTAGGCCCCAAAGCAATAGCCAGTGGTGCATTATCCTCCAGGACTGTGTACCCTACAGACCACCCACACAAACACACAAGTAAGGGATAACGTTCTATGAGCCGATCATTATTGTGGAATAACTCCAGAGCCTGGGAGCCTGCGGAGAGCTCTTGAATCACTCTGAAGGGAGTTATTCCACAATAAATGACCACCTCGCAGAACGTTATCCGTCTTTTTACATGGCTACCTATTGAATGCACAAATAAAATAACAACAAAGCATGTTTATCATTGCTGTCATAGTAATTTTAATGATTGAGATAGAGAATAGCCTCCACTATTCCGTTAACTTACAGATCAGCTGATTGGTTATGGCAACATTCTGTTTCACTTTCCCTAACAACGCTCTGTTATACTTAGCAAAGGACTACTGTTTTGTGGAGGCTATTATCCATCTTAATCATAAAAATGACTATGATACCAATGACAAACATGTTTCGTTGTCATGCTATTGATGTATTCAATAGGTAGCCGTGTAATAATAGGGATAACGTTCTGCTAGGCGGTCATTATTAAGCCCTCTGCAGGCGTCAGGCTCCCATCACTCTGTTGGGAGTTATTCCATGATAATGACCACCTCGCAGAATGTAAATACAAAGAAAGTTAAATACATAAGAACCTAAATATAAAGAAAGTTATGGATAAAATGACATCCTAAATACAAACGGGAGATAAGAGGAATAATGGCCAGTTCGATGGTAATAATGACTTGGCAGAGGCAAGTTACTTATCCTGTTCTGCCTCACTTAACCGGACTTCATATATCCATTTCGCCTCGTAATGAGTACTTGTCTGCGTTCTTACAAAACAAAGACATTTGCCATCAATTTAATCATGGTCTTAAAAACTGTTTTACATGCACAGAAAATAAGTCCCATTAAAGAGTGGCACCCTAAGCACATTATGACTCCCAAAATATGAATTTTAATTTTGAAGCCATTACAAAGATCCATAATACTAGCACTGCTAGCTCATAGAAATGTTCTTGGTACATGTGTTTGCTTATTGCTGCAAAGACATTAGTCTCTAGGCAAGTTTGATGATGCTGACACAGCTTGTCTCATAATAGTTCGGCTAGTAGAGGGTCACAGGGTCAGAGGGTCAGAGGTTACTCATATGTCCGCATACACACAGGCCTACATGTTTTTGGTATACATGCAAAACTTTGTAAACATTTACAATGGGATCACAATGACAGCTGGCTGAAGCTTGTCTCCTAGTCTGGCCACTAGTAGAGGGTAAGAAAGACAAAAATTCAGTTCTTATTTTCTCAAATACACATATGCATATAGACACGTTATAATGTAAGTATAGGGCCTGCATCTGTGGTCTGAGAGTGCCCTCTAGAGCCCACTGTGTTGTATCTGTCCAGGGCCATAACTTTAAAGGTAAATTATTACTCAGTTTGGCAGCTGTCTCCAAATGTGCTTAATGACCCTCAATCATTTACTCTTACAATGAAAACTCCTCAACTTTCTTTCTACATCAAGTCTTGGTCATAGGGGTGTGTGCATGTGTGTGTCTGTGTGTGTGTGTGTGTGTGTGTGTGTGTACACTTACTGGAGGGATCACTTGTACCATGAACAGTCACCTTAGGCACTCCAGGCCCTGTGAAGGTCACACAAGAGTTAAAAAGGTTCAGTGAGAGAGGCTAAATACATCATGCAATTCCAAGCATTCTGCCATTACAGGAAACAGATCCTGAGCCTTACCTAGGCAGTGTAGAAGGAAGTAGGTGAGATTGGGGCTGAACTGAACTTTGAAGAAGTTACAGTCATCTACGAGACCACATGTCAGACACTGCCGCTGGAAAACTCCTCCTAACTCGGCACTGAACAAGACAAATATCAACAGGATCCAAGTACCTCACGGACAGGTTGATTAAAGTAGACATTCATTTGTAATGTACTGTATAAGATGGAGAGGAGAACAGGACACTACAGTAATTCTCCCAAGAGTTAAATAATGAACTGGACCTGATGCTGAGAAAGCCATTGTTCAAACTCTGGGCTGCCCTTTTCGGAGAACTCTTTGCATAATGACTTTGACCTACAAATAACCACCCTCATATCATTATGACATGCCCAGGAGCGCCGAGGCTGCTCTGCAGTTAATTCCCATTTTAAGACCCCACTCTCCACGCCCCAGCATTCCACCATCCCAAAGCCATGCAATAAAATAGTAGTGAAAACCTAGCCAATGACAGAATGTGGAGCCGCACACATAAATCAAAGGGGTGCTCGGATGAATTCCTCCCATCCGGACAGACCATGCCTCCATTCATTTGGTTGCAGCACTGGTCCCTATCTGGCCTAAATGAATTAGGTGGGCTAAGAGCCTAGAGGTAAAAAAAGAGGTTTTTTTTATCATGCTTTGTGCCTTTTCCAACTAGAATATGAAACAATAGAGGCTTTTTTCACAATTCAATTAAATCCGAACCAAGTGAATCTAACTGTTTTAATGGCTTTGTAATATTCAGACAGATGTGTCTGAAAAACCATCGTCTGCAAGCAATAGAAGCACAGGATATCTTTTTTCGCCAGAATATTCTATATAATGGATTAAATGAAGTCTGGATTAGGCCGATATTACATCAAGCGTAGAAGGGGGAGACACGTTATGAGAACTGAAAATGAGTGGATGTGCAAATACCGTCAGGCACATTCTGATGCAAGTGTAGAGTACAGAAATGGAGCAGAGGCAGGGATGAGCCGGGCTTCACGCAGCGTGTGTGTGTGTTCAATTATGGATGAGACGCCGCTCCGCAGTCTTACCTGTACAAGTGTCGGCTCTGCCTGGATTCTTCTGTGCTCAGGAAGTAACTATAACAAATAAAGACTGGGAGATCAACATGGTCTCAGGTGGACACAATGCGCTGCCTGCCTCAAAGTATCATACCCTGACAGCGGTCTACAGAAAGGAACAGTGTTCTAACATATCCCATGTCACCACACGAGAGAAAAACCACGTCAAAACATCTCCCATAGGAACAAATGAAACATGTCATATTATTAACTCAGGACTGGGAACAGTGACTGCCATTTCAGAATGCATTTATCATGTCAGGTAAACAAGATAATTCATTAGCAGCAAGGTATAGTCTAACTTGATGTGCTGTACAGTATGCTAGAAAAAGTAAACACCTGCAGTTTTGCTAGAGGACACAGTTCTTTTCCCATATGTGTCTCAAGCAAGGCAGACGCCATCTGGTGCATGCATGCCACCTACCTACCCCCCACCATAGCAGTGCTATCTACTCACACTCAATGTGATGTCACCACTGAGGTGTCACCATCCTGACCTCGACCACCTTCACAAGTTTGGAATTTTGTAGAAAGTCACTGCTGTTATCGCATATGCTGATGGGACTCCGGAGGCTTTTAGTTCACAAATGTCCTCTGCCAAAAGTTGCAGCTACCAGCCACCGTGAGTGGGGGCATATTTAAACATACCCTTCTCCTAGCTGTCGCTTTCAGCGACCGAATCCTCTAAATGCCACTGCCACCACTGTAATTTCAAAAGCGGATAATCTCACACTACTTCAGTGTTATTATCTCATTGCCGGAAAGGCAATTAGCAACTCACACAATTACTGTCCATCACGGTTGATCTGAATTTAAATTACAGCTCTGTTTTTAATTAAATGTCACCTCGGCTCCCAATAAACTACTAAGACTTTTTTTTTTCTTGCAGTTTACTGGATTCAGTGCCTTAGTGGTGCTTCCCGATAGGCACATAAAACAGCGATGTCATGAAAAATGACTCCATGGCCATTCAGCGCAGCATCTCTAAGATGCCAAAATGCAGCTCCCTGATTTAAACACTTCTGAAAGGCTCTCATACATTTTCCCAGCCTCCTCGTCCAGTGCGCAGAGAGAGGTGACATCCCAGTTGCCCGATGTCAGGAAGCGGGGGGAAACAGACAAGAGGGCAGGCTGTAGAATGAGTGAATATGAAAGAGAAAAGAAAGAGAGTGGCAGAGAGGAAGAAAAAGGAAAGAGAAAACATTAAGCGCAGGAAATGAGAGCCGAAACTGAGATGCCATCGTAAATTACAGAGCAAGAGAGGGTAAGGAAAAGAAATGTGAGAGGGGATTAAATTGGACTTGAAGAGAGTAAAAGCGATAAACTGAAAGAGACAGAAAATACTATATATATACAGGCTTAATCTATAGAGAGAGCCTCAGTTTATAAGTAAGATCTGCTTCATTTCTCTTCACATGTGAAAAAAAAACTTTTTCTATAACATGCTGTCTGCACACAGATAGATACAGTGGTGTAACTGGTATAATTACCAGTGATATCTCATTGTTCTTACATTATGTTTCTCTTGACTTGTTAAGCTAATTCACAGGACTATGTTCCACACACATAACAAAATGCCAAGACGGCACGTAATGAATGAGATACTGGCGCATGCGGTTGAAAATAGGCCACCCTGAGAGACCATCCCATAAAGCAGGTCTATTTTATTGCTGTCATATTTGGGACAGAGGCTGCATTATGGAGGGGACTTATAGCTCATGCATATCCACGTAATGACGCATCCGCGCACCACTAACCTGGGAGGACAGGCTTGCGATGTGGCGGAACTCTCCGCGGGCTCCTTGTTTGGCAGGAAGTGTAAGGTAAAACACAGAGCCATCTGCTGAGAACAAGGGTACCTCCTGCAGACCACACACAAACACAGCCATCAACATCAGTAGGGATGCACAATATTGTTTTTTGACAGACATCATTTTATAGGGAAATATTGATAAAACTATGTGGGTGGGGTGTGGGTTTCCCTTGATAGGAAAGGACCAAACATTTCATTGTACCTGCTGCTGAGTCTGCCAGAAGTCCACAGCCATTTTGTGTTTCTGGGGATGTAACAGGAGAAGACAAAAACTAAGAGACCCACACAGATACTTATATCTTTTCAAAGCTGAGATTGAGCGAAGCTGACAGCATATGAAAAACCTTGCGGCTGTGACAAATGCCAGAATGAAATACTAAGAGAAGGGGGGTTGGAGAGAGACGGATGGAGAGAGGAAGTCTGAGAAAGATTAAAAAGTGAGGATGACCTTTAAAAGTTTAGTTGGACAAAAAACAGTTTCCAAGGGAGAGAGAAGAGGGACTTAGAAATCCTTTGCAAAGAAATAAGATCTTGCACAGAAGTTGTATAGAGGTGAAAAGAGATTCTCCCTTTGTTTAGTAGGCAGAGTAGAGAGTGGATAGATATCAGCATGCACCACACATCTTAATACACCTAATGTTCAGCTGATGCCTGACCTTCGGTTTGATCTCTCACCTCAGAGCAAGCCCCTGTTGTTGCCTCACAAACAGAGAGCACTGACTGGTTCTGCACCCGATTCAGCCAGCGCACAACAAGCTGAGTACTGCTAATCCAACTAACCATCGAGATGTAGCTGTCGCTGAGGAAAAACAAAAAAACAGACAAAGATAGATTAGAAGAGGTATACGAGCACAAGAAAACGGCTCCTTAAAATTTAATTTGTGTTTGAATTTTTGGGGAGATGGTGGTGGGGTGGGTCTGTAAAAATGGAAAGGAAGCAAGAATAACAAGATGAGCAGAGCTATAGATGGGCCAGGATGCCATGACAATTATTCAGCATTAATCAGATGCAGAGCACAGCGCAGTGCCATGGTGGCACAATTAGGTCATCTCTCTGTCGAAGTGAGGAGGGGGTGCATCAGGGGCCAGTACCTGGCCCGCTGAGAATCTGGCGGTATCATCTCCACGGTGTGAGCAGGCCCATAGAGATTCACCACAAAGAGTCTGACTGAGGAGATATGGGAGCCTGCCTGCAGAAAAAAAAACACAGATGAAGGCAAACTCTGAACTTCTGACAGAAAAAAAGACATTAAATAGTGAGTATCCTCCCAAGCACTTGTTCACTTTTTAATGGAATGTAAATGAGGCCTTGCCTTAGGGTATGGGTATAAAATGTTTGAAGGATATATTCCACCCAGGAAGTGTGGAATCTCCATCAGAGGCGTGGCAGTATTGTTGATTGTGAGGTATGCCAGACGGGCCCCATCTACTGACCACCAGAGAGCCTTATACGACAGCAAAACCTCTTCTGAAATTTTAGATAAAGATTTGCATTTAATCAGGGTGATAAAGAACTTTTAAAAATCGAAGCACAATGAGCTTTTTTGTGCATATTTAACTCTCAACCCAGATATTTTAATAGCTGCTTTTTCTCATTGACATTATAATAATTGATATTACTAAAACTATCCCTACAAGCCAAATGTTTTCCTATTTTCGACGTGATAGTGGTGTTTTAAAAAGCTGAATAATAAACCTTCATAGGTCCAGTCGCTCACACCATTGACCACGAGCCCCTCTCTGCCTGTCAATGTGAGGCGCATGGCTTGGCTAAAAACATCTGGCTGGTAGTAGATGTCATTGTCAAAGACATAGACCTGACAGGAACAGGAGAGAGAGAGAAAGAGAGAGAGAGAACACAAGGGAGAGAGAGAGAGAGAAAAAGAATAATAGGGTGGTATCAGGGACAGATGGACTCCATTACCATAAATTCAATTTACGCAGAGGTCCAAGGATAAGTAGCAAGGTTGATTCACAGACACACAACAACATGCATACACAAACCGATACACATACACCACAACTCACCAAAAAAGATATCTATGATCTATGTATATCATCTATGTATATCTATGTATATCATCTATGTATATCTATGTATAATTTGCTGCTAAGTATTTGTTAACCTGCTGTATATCACCCTAATAAGGGACACAGTTGTTTATGTTGTTTTCCTGTTTTCACTATCCTATTGAAAACATGTTATATTGTTGGCAAACAGCATCAAGCCAAAGTGTTTAGAAAACCATATTTTTCATCCCTCAGCTCTGCATGTAAGCTTCCTACGGCACCTGGCGGTGTGGCAGTGGGAGGCGAGCCGCCTGTCCCTGCGCTGATAGGAGGTAGGAGAGCGGGGGCTGGGCTGACTTACCAGCTGGCTCCCCTGCGGCCCCCACTCTGCATACTGAAGCACAGCCGTCTCTTCATCTGGTGGCGTGAGATCCGCAACATCCCTAAAACACACACACACACACACACACACACATACGCACACACATACACACATGTGCACAAGCTCGCTCACAGACACACACACAGACAGACACACACACATACATCCTATGAGTCCCTAATTAACAGTGACAGCACCATTCCAAAGAGCATCACAGCAGAAAGATGCACTCCAAAGTAGAGGTGCTTCGGAGACTGTCCATGCTGATGCTGTGCTTCGCACTAAGAGGTAGCATAAGGAAACACAAGATGCAAGTGCCAAAACACACACACAGCAACAGATGCACAAAAAAATGCAACAAAGAGAAAACAGGCACACGCGTGTTCTGGTCATGCAGTGCAGAAAGAGACAACTTCACTCAACGCTGAGGAACAGGATTTATCTCTAGGAGCAAGCAAACACACACACACACACACACGCACACACGCACACTCATACTCATTTGCTAAGGATTCTCTTGCATCTCACTACTGCACTGCTCTCCGTCTCGGACTCGTTCTTCTGGGACTTTGGTACTTTTTTATTGGGTACTCGACAGTAGCCCCAGGTTGTTGTACACAATAAAACTGAAAGTCTCCAGGAGGGAAAATGCTATGAGGAGAAAACTTTCCAAAAGTGCTTCAAAGTGAGCAGCAAACACTCCTATCCTCC